>NW_024121255.1:10996243-11161928 GCF_016745375.1 Pimephales promelas | reverse complement strand
TGCCGTTTTTAGACTACAGCTAAATGAGCTTTCCAGAATTCTGTCAACAGGGGAAATTTCAGCGCCTGCACTGGAGACAGGTCAAGTAAAAAGTTAGGAAATCCCGGGATAACAGACCGCGGGATTCCAAAGCCTACAGCACCGATACACAAATTAAACCGCAGAATTTCTGGGTCTGTAACCCACGCCTCGCTGCCAATCCACTGCATCGGAGGAGGAGGCTGCTGACTCAGCTCTTCTAAAAGAAGTCTCATGTCACCTGAGGCCAGGAAGGCAACTATTACATGAGCTGTTGATCTGCGAATGACATCAGCAACTCTTTTCAGTTTACTGCGCGGCTGGGTCCTGTAGTAGGCCTCAGAATACTCCACACAGATTCCCTCCTCCTCTGCAGCCTTCAGGAATGATGCCATGCCATTGTTCCCGTAGTCTGAATCACTGCGCACAGCCCGATCCAAGTCCACCCGAAGTACTTGACCATCCGTGCCAGTGCGGCGCTTGATGGTGATCGCTTGGGATGGTCCTGAAGAAAGTAGGATACTGCTGCTTGTCACTGAGACACGCGCATGTTGCGTAATGACTCACCTATAGTGCACCAAGAGGGGAAGAAAACATATAAAATAAAATGTGTTAGCCATATGGCAAAAATACAATGATATTTAAGTTTCTGGCATAACGCCACATTTTTATTTATTTTGGGGATCTCTTGGAAGACTAAAATATAGTTTTACTGAGTAAACACCTGTGGAATTCCAAAAGGACTGAAAAGCCTTGACATGCTTATAGATGGTGTGGAACCAGATTCTCCAACTATAGCAAGAACCGCAGCTGATTTTTCACAGGAATCGGTGTCGTTAAATATGAGATCTAGTCCGTTGGCAAGCTGAAATGATACTTTGATTGCCATTGGCACAGAAGCACACGTGTCATATATATGATACCCTAATGTGATGCCCGGTAAGAGATTAGAGCTGTTGTTTATCTCTTGGATAGCGAACTGCAAGGCACGAGCAAAACGCAGCTCTCTGAAGTCCATGCTGTTGAAGTACACACAAAAAACTAATTAGATTTAAGAAACCTTTTTACATTTACATTTATATTACATTACATTTATTAATTTAGCTGACGCTTTTATCCAAAGCAACTTAAAATTGCTATATATGTCAGAGGTCACATGCCTCTGGAGCAACTAGGGGTTAAGTGTCTTGCTCAGGGACACATTGGTGTCTCACAGTGGATTCAAAGCCGGGTCTCTCACACATAAGGCATGTCTTATCCACTGTGCCATCACCACCACCATTTTTAAAAAATAAGCATGTAAACGTTTTGATGGTCTGATTCTGATTAACTTAATCAAAAAGACAGTTATGAATTTTTTGCAAAATAACAACCCACTCAAGACTGCTCTGTAAAAAAACAAAACAAAAAAAAAAAACATTTTATTTCATATTTAATTCTAACCTGCCACTGCAATCCAGTGGTTGTGGCCGCTTAGTATACGTGTGCTTCTCTGTCCTTAGATAGTAATGAATGGTGAAAGCCCCTCCAATGATGAAGTCTCCGTCCTTGAAGAGAGCAGGGGGCTGAGGGTCATCTTGGAGGATGCATGTGCCTAAATTAACCCCACACACAGCAGGAATAAGTCTGGTAATACACAATGTTGTCACTATCAATAAAATATTAACATGCATTTCTCCTGCTTGTCAAACAACCACTCCAAATGTGAGGTGGGAGTTAAGCCTTGTTTTATATACTCACCAGCCAACATACTGTTGTATGTTGTACAACTCTGTAATGAAAAAACGTTAGAGGGTGTGGTTAATATTTCATAGCAGTAAATCATAATGAAACAACTTGTCTCAAGTGAATCAAAACACACAAACCGGTACCTTCTTTAAGGTAATCCCACCCCCGCCAGCCTCAAGAGAAATTAGGTTAATTAGTTTAAAACTTTAAATTGTTTAATTTTTGTTTTATTTTAATTGCTTTTGATCTCCTTTACTACTTATTTTGCAAGCAGTTTGCCACTTTTTTATGTTTTAGTGAAACAACCATGATGCATTCTGCAATACACGCAGCCATACATAATAACAATTACTACAGCCATAGAGACACACATAATTTGTGAAGACACTTATGACTTGTGCATTCACTGTCTGGGTGATGAGCATGCACGCAGTTCTTGAGGGCAAAGCCCCACGTATGATGAGATGTTGGGGGTTCGGGAGAGCGCTTCAGACAGGCTCAATCTGTCATGGGAGTGCGCTAGGGAAGAGACTTCATGTGGCAGGTTAGACGAGCGTTTTATTTCCGGCCATAAATTTTCTGTTTGTGTATGTAGCTCCATCAGCTTGATTCATTAATCCTTGATTTTCTTCTTTACCACTCATTTATAAACAAGCAATTTCTATTTTTATATCTATTTTAAAACAATTGGATTGCTTTGATATCGCTACTTAGATCCAACTTTCCGAATCTCGGCTACTAGGCTTTAATCCGTTGGCATTTCACGCGTGGCCTCTTGCCTATCGGCCGTCTCATTTTACACCTGTTTCACTGAAAGGATACGGGTTATGTCCGACATTTCAGTCCTAAATTAGTAGTGATATTTGTAGTATCACTACTAATTTACTGTTCATCTGTTATAATGGCGAAACTATCGGATGCGTGTCTAACGTTACCTCTGCAGTGCAGGTGAGGACACATTCGAGCTGTTCTCTGTGAAGTTGGAGCTGAAATCGGTGGAGAAACAGATCCGTGGTCTGCTGGAGAAGCAAGCCGAGCTGCTGGATCGGCGATCAGCGCTTGAAACATCACACGCCCATGCTCACAAGTCAGTGTATGTAACTCTTTGACTCCAACTTAGTCTACTCCGTGTGTTTCTCTGGCCAGGAGGACGCGATCATCTCTGGCTTCATTGACTCCGGCACCGACACAACACCATAGACCTTGGGTGATCCCACAGTGGAAGACACGAGCCAGGACCAGAGCTAGAACCTCTCCGCCCCTCCCGGTCTTCGAGATCTCCATCTGGAACTGCTTCTCCCCTCTCCGCGAGTCGGAAAGCGACAACGCCGTGATCATCGGAACTTCCATAGTCCGTCATGTCCATGCTAATTCAGGTAAGGGTAAGGTGCACACACTCACTGCTTTCCTGGTGCTCGTGTTCTTGATGTTGCTGAACAGGTTCCCGAGATCCTGAACGGTGACGAGCACGTCGGAGCTGTTGTGCTGCATGCAGGAGCGAATGACATCAGGCTGTGTCAGATTGAGGTTCTGAAGAAGGACTACAGGAGCCTGATCGAGACGGTACACAGCACAGCGCCTGAAGCAACGATCATCGTATCTGGACCGCTTCCCACGTACCGCCAAGGACAGGAAAAGTTCAGTAGATTATTTGCATTAAATGAATGGTTAATGTCATTGTGTAATGAACAGAAACTGCTCTTTGTAAATAATTGGAATCTGTTTTGGGAGAGACCTAGGCTGTATCGTGCTGATGGACTTGATGGACCCCAGCAGATGGACCACAGCAGAATAGGAGCGGCTGTTCTGTCAGACAACATCTCCAAGACGTTACACACCAGATGACTAGTAAGTCAAAATCCAAATCACAGTCTTTGCTGTCCAAACGTAATCTATATACCAGGGTTTCCGTTGTACGGTAATTACCGGACATTGGCCGGGAAAAAAATGAAATGTCCGACAAAATTAAATCTCTCCGGTCAAATTGTCAGATTAAAATTGCCTAATAATCCAGCCCCCCTAACACAATCTGAATTAGAGAATAAGCCTAAAATATATAAAGCAAAAATACACCGACCTTTGGCTATGTTATTGTTATAATGTGGGTTTTGTGTCTTGTTATTTTGTTATCAGTTGTTCCCGCCCGGTCTATTAATTATCCCAGGTGTTTATTATTTCTCACGCCCCCCTCGTTATCTGGTTTAGCTTGTTTGTCCCTCATTATTTAAGCCCTGTGTTTCTACCCTGTCTTTGTGAGTTCTTGTTTTATGTGAACTGTTAACGGCGGTGTTGGTTGTTCATGCTCCTGAGTCCAGTATGTTGTCTAGTTTGTAAATAAAGCGTGTGCTGCACATGGATCCACAGCCTTATCCTTCTTGCAACAGCACTAGCATCGTAACAGAAGAACTCACCCATTCGTGATCCAGCAGCCATGCTTTCCCGGAGTCCAGATATCCAGATTCTCCGTCTTCATCAGGAGAGTCGGACTATTGAGCAGTATGTAGCGGAGTTTATTGAACTGGCTCATCTCGCGCATATGAACACCCAATGTTTGAAGATATTCTTCCGTGGGGGATTAGAAGAACCACTCCGGTCTTTGATGCCCGATCCAGATCCGCACGGGTCTTTAGAATGTTACATCGACCTGGCGCTGTTGAAGAACGGCTCTGCGTTTACTGTGTGCGTGGAGGAGAGCAAGCTTCAAGGGTCTGCGCTTCACGTCAGCCCAGCCGAGCACACGATTCACGTCAGCCCTGTGAGTGAGTCATTGAGTCCAGTGAGCGAACCATTGAGTCCAGTGAGCGAACCATTGAGTCCAGTGAGCGAACCATTGAGTCCAGTGAGCGAACCATTGAGTCCAGTGAGCGAACCATTGAGTCCAGTGAGAGAACCATTGAGTCCAGTGAGCGTGTCTAGCCCTGTGACGCGCCGCCGCAGAAGGAGAAGGAGGACTCGTTCGGCTCGCCAGGCTCCGGTGAGCGTACCAGGACTCCTCGCCTTGCCGGTCCCGCCTCTGCGCCTCGCCTTGCCGGCCCCGCCTCTGCGCCTCGCCTTGCCGGCCCCGCCTCTGCGCCTCGCCTTGCCGGTCCCGCCTCTGCGCCTCGCCTTGCCGGCCCCGCCTCTGCGCCTCGCCTTGCCGGCCCCGCCTCTGCGCCTCGCCCTGCCGGCCCCGCCTCTGCGCCTCGCCTTGCCGGCCCCGCCTCTGCGCCTCGCCCTGCCGGCCCCGCCTCTGCGCCTCGCCCTGCCGGCCCCGCCTCTGCGCCTCGCCCTGCCGGCCCCGCCTCTGCGCCTCGCCTTGCCGGCCCCGCCTCTGCGCCTCGCCCTGCCTCTGCGCCTCGCCGGCCCCGCCTCTGCGACTCGCCTTGCCGGCTCCGCCTCTGCGTCTCGCCCTGCCTGTCCCGCCTCTGCGACTCGCCTTTCCTGCAGCCTTCAAGCCCCGGTGGATTCCCGTGGATTTCCCCAAGTATTTTTTGGGGGGGGGGCAGTGGATACCTTGTGAGGGCCATGGAGGCGATACAGACATGGCCTTCATCTCGTCCTGTACCGCCGTGGTCGCCCGAGGGGTCCTCACCGCCGTGGGCGGGCGAGGGGTCGTCACCGCCGTGGTCGTCTGAGGGATCTTCACTGCTGTGGACGCCCGAGGGTCCCACAGTTCCGCCCTGGTCACGTCCACAGCCTGCTCCGCCCTGGCCGTCGCCTGATCCTGCTCCGCCCTGGCCGTCGCCTGATCCTGCTCCGCCCTGGCCGTCGCCTGATCCTGCTCCGCCCTGGCCGTCGCCTGGTCCTGCTCCGCCCTGGCCGTCGCTTCGTCCTGCTCCGCCTTGGACTTTACCTCGTCCTGCTCCGCCCTGGCCGTCGCTTCGTCCTGCTCCGCCTTGGACTTTACCTCGTCCTGCTCCGCCTTGGACTTCAGCTCGTCTTGCTCCGCCCTGGCCTTCAGCTCGTCCTGCTCCGCCCTGGCCTTCGCCTCGTCCTGCTCCGCCCTGGCCTTCGCCTCGTCCTGCTCCGCCCTGGACTTCAGCTCGTCCTGCTCCGCCCTGGCCTTCGCCTCGTCCTGCTCTGCCCTGGACTTCAGCTCGTCCTGCTCCGACCACGCTCTGCGGTCCAGGCCCGCCTGGGCTATATCCTTGCCCGGTTCCCCTGCACGGGCCTGGCCCTCCGTCCCTCCCCCGGACCGCCTCCGCTTCACCGCCCACCTGAACTTTTTGTTGTTTTTATGGGCGTCAGGAGCCGCCCATAGGGGAGGGGCTATGTTATAATGTGGGTTTTGTGTCTTGTTATTTTGTTATCAGTTGTTCCCGGTCTATTAATTATCCCAGGTGTTTATTATTTCTCACGCCCCCCTCGTTATCTGGTTTAGCTTGTTTGTCCCTCATTATTTAAGCCCTGTGTTTCTACCCTGTCTTTGTGAGTTCTTGTTTTATGTGAACTGTTAACGGCGGTGTTGGTTGTTCATGCTCCTGAGTCCAGTATGTTGTCTAGTTTGTAAATAAAGCGTGTGCTGCACATGGATCCACAGCCTTATCCTTCTTGCAACAGCACTAGCATCGTAACAGTTATAAAGGAACAGGCTCTACCGTTTAAATGTTATTAAAGACGGCACATACAAGGATGTCAAAGTGACCAATTCAAGCGACCGCTACATTCAAGCTTTCAAAAAAACCAGGGAACGCTAGGTTCAACATCTGATAGATGCCTTGCAAGATCGGTTCCCCGAGGATTGCATGGATCTACTTCACTGGCTCGATGCCCTTCTGAATCCCTAGATATCCGCAGACACATAGCGGTAAATAGGATCTGTTGATTTATTATACGGTCATTCTACAGAAACGTCGGTGCCCTTTTAGTATGGCAAGATTTCTTTCTTTATTTATTTTTCTAACATTTAAACTTACACGACATTATTAAAATTTAAAATATAGGCTAAATAAAAATGTATATTTTTGTGCATTTATTTAAAGACGGCATGTATTCGTATTTTCCGCACTATAAGGCGCACTTAAAAGCCTTCAATTTTCTCAAAAAACGACAGTGCGCCTATAATCCGGAGCGCCTTATGTATGGATCAATTGGTTAATAACGCTCCGCGTTACCTTACCTAACGCTAACGCTCAGCCTTACCTTACAAAAAACTAAAGACCAACAACAACATTTTCCAAACAGAAATGTTTAATTTCAAATTACAAATTAGGACTAGCAAGAACAGGAATGTAGCATACACAAAAAGTCCTGTAAAATTAAACGAATAAATGGGCCTAATAATATTAATAAAAAATTTATAAACAAAAATATACATAAAAGTTTTAAAAGTAAATTAACTATAGGCCAGAATTTTGATAACTGAACTTTTGCCCAACGCACACGATAAAAATGTAAATGGGTTAATAACCATTGTACACACAAACTGCTGTAAAATTAAACGAATAAATGGGCCTAATAATATAACTAAAATAAAAATATGTACAAAAATGTAAAAAAAAAAATATATATATAGGCCTACATAAATGTTTAAAAGTAGGCTAATTAATTTTTAGGCCAGATTTTGATAAGCCTAACTGATTTTTGCGCAAAGCGCACTATTAAAATTTAAATTGGCTTAGGCCTATATCATCTGTTCAAAAAAAAAAAAAAATGTAAAATTAAACGAATCAATGGGCCTAATTATATAAATAAAAATCATCTACATCAACATCAACGTCCAGGCCACCAGACGCCTATATATCTAACTGAACTTTTGTGCAGAGAGCACGTGGATGACAATTTAAATTGTCTCAAACTTAAAAAAAAGAAGAAAAAAAAAGAATTGCTTTCCTTATCTAGCCTACAGTTCTTTTGAGTTCACCTTCAAGAACACGAGTTTGGACAATGTCTGAGGCTTCAGACACATGCGGTGGTTTCTTGAAAGCAGGCCAGCAGCGGAGAAAACCCTCTCTGCGCTGCAGACTCGCTTGGGGATGCTGAATACAATGCAAGCAACTTTAGTCAGGCGGGGAAAAGACGTGGAGACGCTCCACTCCGCTCACATGCTCTGCTGCGAATGTAAGTTATGCCAAGTTCAGATGGCACGATTTCAACGAAATCTATCCAGATTGGACCAAGCTCGCCAAGATTGCCTCCCTGTCTCGAGTGTTCCTGCAGAGAGGGGGTTCTCACTGCAGAATCGGATCAAGACGAAGCAGCGAAATTGCCTTGCAGAGAACAATTAAGGTTACGCGGCTTATGCGCATTGCAAGTTGTGGAGAGACGCTGCGAAGTTTTGATTTTAAGTCGGCAGCTGCACATTTCAGCACTGCAAATCAGCGTAAAAAGTAGCCTAAAATTACGCGAAACAGTGTTATAGGCCTAGTCATTTGTTTGTTCCAATTAATTTGACAAGGAGTCATTTCACGGTGGCCAATTTAAATGTTACCAGCTAAATGAGACGTTGAGAGTGTATATAATTAAGTTCGCTTGAGTAAAAACTACTATTCAGATATTGTATGTGGAGAAGGGGGATTGGTTTGTTAAACTAATGTGAAACCATAGTAAAAAAATTGGCGTTGATTGACGCCAATCGGACGTTCATGTTTTCATGGTTTCCGTCTATTTGAAAGTTATGCTAATAAACATGTTGCATTCTATACGGCCTGATTATGTCATTTTTTAAGTTACATAGCCTGCCTCCAGTTTTCCTCAACTTGACTAATTAAGAGGCGATATTTGACGGGCATATCATCAAAATGTCCGTTAAAATAAACCTCTGCCGGCCACTTTGACCGGCACCATTTTTTTCTAGCGGAAACTCTGCTATACGTAGTGTAGAATATTATGTAGAAACTGTGTCTATTCCCCGCATAGTGAGGCCAACCAATAAATCTAGAGTAGGATCTAGGAAAAAACATGTTGTAATTAAACCAGAAAATCTAAATATCAGTGAACAAAAACAATTTCTAAAGCTAGGTCTTCTAAACATTTTCTAAATGATTGCTCACACCTAAGGCGGTTATTGTAAATGAAATGGTCACAGATAATAATTTCGATGTACTTTGCCTTACTGAAACCTGGCTTAAACCAAATGAGTATTTCGGTCTAAATGAGTCTAGTCCACCAGGATACTGTTATAAGCATGAGCCCCATCTGATCGGTCATGGCGGCGGTGTTGCAACAATCTATAGAGATATTCTTAAAGTTACTCAGAAAACAGGTCACAGGTTTAATTCGTTTGAAGTACTTATGCTAAATGTTACGCTCTTAGATTTAAGAAATAAATCCCTATTATCTATAGCCTTGACTACTGTATATAGACCTCCAGGGCCATATGCTGAATTCCTGTAAGAGTTTGCAGACTTTCTCTCAGATCTGGTGAATGTCTATAAAGCAATAATTGTTGGAGATTTTAACGTAGACAATACAAATGATGTGTTATGGCTGCGTTTACAGATTCATTAAACTCCTTTGGCGTCAAGCAAAACGTCAGTGGTCCTACTCATCGTCTAAATCATACACTTGGTTTAATTATATTATATGGAACCAATCCAACTGATATAGATATTATACCGCAATGCGACAATCTCACAGATCATTACATGTTAACTTGCATAATACGTACTGCTGAAATTTTTCATGTTGCGCCACGTTATAGACCAGGCAGAACATCCTTCCAACCACTATAGATAGATTCTCAAATAGCTTACCTGATCTATCTCAGCTGCTAAGTGGACCCAAAAAAACAGATGAACTAGAGGAAATGACTAGCAGCAGTTTAAGCACCATTTTCACTAGTACATTAGATATTGTTGCACCAATTAGATTAAAAAAAGGTTAGAGCAGGGTTCTCAAGTTTTATCAAAAGCTTGGAGTGAGATGCACATGCGGTTAGGGGAGGAGCCCCAATTAAGCCCCGCCCCCCCAAACAATTTCACCCATTGTTTATAATTAACCAGCACAAATTGAAATTATGACAATTGGTAAATGTCATAAATGACAGAGCAATTCATCGCATCAAATATAGCCTACTCTGTAATGTTATATTAATGAAAATACAAAAAATTACAAAAATATAAAAAAATTGCTCCAAACAGTTTGAATGCGTCTAGTTGACATGGTATAATGATTATTGTGTGGTGGGACATTGTGAACAAATGGGCATATTAGAATATTAAAGGGCACCTATTATGCCCCTTTTTACAAGATTTAATATTGGTCTCGGTTGTCCCCAGAATGTATTTGTGAAGTTTCAGCTCAAAATACCCCACAGTTAATTTATTATAACCATTTGAAAATGTCATTTTGGGGCCTGTTTGAAAATGAGCTGTTTCAGGGGGTATGCCACTTTAATGCAAATGAGCTGCATATCCCCGCCCTGCCTTTGGATGAGGGCGTAACTTGATACCTATGGCTATGGCAGTCGGTCTAAGCAGAAGGGGAGAGTGAGAGACGTGCTGTTTTTTCTGTCATTCAGCGTACGTTTGAATCGGAATAAATAAATAGCACGAAGAGACTCCGGCAGAATAAACACAAATGAGAATGGACCAGTACGTCTCGGTATGGTTATTTGATACATTTATGTAATTTAGCGTTGTAATCGCGTCCTCTTTGCAAGTATGGTGGAGCAACACACACACACAGACACACAAACACTAACGCTGGTGCATTTTTTTAAAACTAATGTTACATACACATTCTGTGATAAAGTTTGCAACGTAACTTACAAGCGAAATTACATTTATGCGTGGGACCTGTGGCGTCATGTTTACTTGTCATACAGGTGCTTCTGTGGCAAATGTGAGAAGATGGCTAACTTACAGAACAAGAACATATATGCGGTTTTTAATACAATATCTTTAAAAATCTATATATTTATAAACGTGTGGTTACACACTATACAAACAAGGTTTAAATTATATACACAGACATCCTACGACGATAACAACTTTAGACGCATTTGTTGTTGAATTGACATCGACTGAAAAGACTATTTGCTCAAAAATCATAAAATACACTTGTTACTGGGGTGACGGTGGATCGCAAACAGTAGATGACGATCCACACTTGAGGATTAACTTTTAAGCCACAACAACAGGATTAACCCACGAGTCCATGACAGAACACTTAAGTTATGTTTCCAAAAGACATTACCGGCTGTCGTGTACAGATCACCGAGGGCGGGGTCTATGCCACAGCCACACTGTCAATCAACCCCCTGTCTCCCGTTCTACGTCACAAAGAGCTGAATCTCAGAACAGCTCGTTCTGAGACAGTGCACATGATTTATTGAGATTGTAAAAAAACCACTGGGTGGATTTTTATCATTCTAGGGTGGTTTTGCTCACACACTGCCAACACACATTTATGTTCAAACACCATGTAAAAGTGAATTTTCCATAATAGGTGCCCTTTAAAGTGTGTGTGTACACAAATATCTTTTTGCTTTTTCCCTGACATTTTTGAAAAATACAAATGCAATGGCATGATTAATGTATGTTTTGACAGGATATAAAATAATACCCAGAGCACTCTGCTTTAATACATGTAGCCTTAATGTAACTAGAAAGACTAATACAGCATTATATATATTTTGAAATAAAATGAAGAAATACATCTTCATTGCTTCCCATCCCCACTAACATTTCCCTAATATATTCACCTGTAATGTAAGCTAGCCAAACTGAGCCAAAGCTTCTGGCCTGGTAGTTGCAAAGTAGTTGTAGAGTTTTTGACTGCATCAATATATACGATGGGCAATATATCAAATGTTCTAGCCTAAAAATGTTAGATGAGCTATCTTCCCTTCTCCATCTCAACGTGTGTTCACCCGATGTTGTTGGTTACCTAGTAACGACGAGAATGTTCCGTCAACTTCCGTGTGTTCACGCGTCTATATTACCTAACGAACGCAATCTGTCCGAGAGATACGTGCTGGCGGCAGGAAACTTCACTTTGTTTGCCTACGGCTCGTAAACAACTTTATATATAAAGCTTGCAGGACAACTTGGTTAACGTTGCCTTTTCAGCGTGAGAAATACACGGTGTGGCGTGTGAGCGTGTAAACTGTTTGGATTGCGTGTGTCTCACGGCCAATGCGTGAGACTTGAGAACCCTGGGTTAGAGAGAAAACTAAAGCACCCTGGTACAACAGTGCTACGCATGCTATCAAAAGAGAAACTTGTAACTTAGAGAGTAAATGGAAACAAACTTACTTAGAGGTCTTTAGAATCGCGTGGAAACACATTAGGTCACGTTACAAAAAGGCTCTAAAAGCAGCCAGGGCTAAACATCGCCGCAAACTAATAGAAAATAAACAAAATAATCCAAGGTTTTTTATTTAACACCGTGGCTAGACTAACAAATAAACAGACATCACCAGGGCAAAATAGTAACCCTCCTGACCCTTTTCAGAACCACAGGGAGCAGAGCGATCAGGGGAAAAGCGTATAGACGTGACCCCGGTCACATCTGTACCATGTCGTCCAGGCCCAAAAGAGCTGGATGTGAGAAAGAGTACCAGAGAGGGCAATGAGTGTTCTCATGAGAGGCGACTACTTCAGGGTAGAGCCGCCATTCCCAGGGCCTGAGCCCCTGCCTCAACAGGATATCTGCTCCCACATTATCAACTCCAGGAATATAAAAGATCTGACAGAGAGAAATTTATCCTGGAACCATAAAAAAATCTGATGCGCCATTCTATAAAGAGGGCATGTGTAACGATGAGGAGGCAAGGGGAATCCAAATGCAGAAAACAGTTTTAATAATAATAATAAACAAACAAAAAGGGAAATCCACGGAAGACAAAGAAACTTCGAAACAGGAAATCAGAACACAACTCAGAAACAAGAACTCAAAACAACGCTACAGTGAAACATCGACCGACCCCCAACAACTGAAACACAGGGGTTTATATACACAGACAAACAAGTTAAATGAGGGAACAAGGGGGTGTGGTAAATCAGAAACACCTGGGGAAACTTATTAAACAATAAAGACTACAAAGGACTACAAAACATGGCACAGAAACAGGAAATAACTAAAGTCCACACAAGACAAGGAAAACACAAGACAGGAATCGTGACATAGCCCCCCACCTAAGGAGCGGATTCCAGACGCTCGAAAAACAAAACTGTCCAGGTGGGAGGTGGAGCGGAGGCGGATCTGGGGGCGGGATGGAGGGCCAGGTCCATGGAGCAGAAGAGGAACGGAACCAGGAGGTAGCAAAGGCGGACCTGGGCCGCAGAACGTGGCCGGAGTAGAATGAGGCGAAGGCCAGGGCGGAGCTGTCGGAACCTCAGGCGTCCAGGGTGAAGCTGTCGGACCCTCGGGCGTCCATGACGGTGAGGATCCCTCGGGCAGCCACGGCGGTGAAGACCCCTCGGGCGGCCACGGCGGTGAAGACCCCTCGGGCGGCCACGGCGGTGAAGACCCCTCGGGCGGCCTCGGCGGTGAAGACCCCTCGGGCGGCCACGGCGGTGAAGACCCCTCGGGCGGCCACGGCGGTGAAGACCCCTCGGGCGGCCACGGCGGTGAAGACCCCTCGGGCGGCCTCGGCGGTGAAGACCCCTCGGGCGGCCGTGGCTGGGACACTGGGGCCCCCCCCAAAAAAAATATTTGGGCTGAGTCCCCGGATTGGGGCAGACGGGGCGTGGACCGTCTCTCGCTGGACAGACGGGACGGTCTCGGGCTGGACGGTCTCGGGCTCTGGCTGGATGGTCTCGGGCTCTGGCTGGACGGTCTCAGGCTCTGGCTGGACGGTCTCGGGCTTTGGCTGGACGGTCTCGGGCTCAGGCTGGACGGTCTCGGGCTCAGGCTGGACGGTCTCGGGCTCAGGCTGGACGGTCTCGGGCTCAGGCTGGACGGTCTCGGGCTCAGGCTGGACGGTCTCGGGCTCTGGCTGGACGGTCTCGACGGGGCTGGACGGAACCAGCGATGGAGAGAGTTCAGGCTTGACGAGACTGGACGGAACCAGCGATGAGGAGGATTCAGGCTCGACGGTGCTGACGGTGAGCGCGGTCTCGGCGGGGCTGATGTTGATATCTCGCATAACACGAATATCTGGCAGGGTGCAAAGATCTAGTTGAGCCCGCACATCCGACAGGATGCGCAGGTACTCAGACCAATCAGGCATAGCAGCAGCCATCCTGGGGATTCAGATCAGGCGAGGGCACCTACTTAGCTGCAGATTTTCCTGAAGTCCTGCTGGATTCATAGGTGGTCGGTCGATCCGTAATGATGAGGAGGCAAGGGGAATCCAAATGCAGAAAACAGTTTTAATAATAATAATAAACAAACAAAAAGGGAAATCCACGGAAGACAAAGAAACTTCGAAACAAGAACTCAAAACAACGCTACAGTGAAACATCGACCGACCCCCAACAACTGAAACACAGGGGTTTAAATACACAGACAAACAAGTTAAATGAGGGAACAAGGGGGTGTGGTAAATCAGAAACACCTGGGGAAACTTATTAAACAATAAAGACTACAAAGGACTACAAAACATGGCACAGAAACAGGAAATAACTAAAGTCCACACAAGACAAGGAAAACACAAGACAGGAATCGTGACAGCATGATTTCAGACCTCCGTGGTGGTTGATACCATACCATACCATACCAACTTTATTTGTTTAGCACTTTACAACAACCTAAGTTAACCAAAGTGCTGTACAGAAAACATAAACATACAATTAAAAACCCTACATTTATCATTAGTAACAAAAAAAAATAAATAATGGAGTCGACATCTTGCTAGGTGTCAAAAGCCAAAGAGAAAAGATGGGTTTTAAGAAGTTTTTTAAAAACAGGTAAAGAAGAGGCCTGTTTAACATGCAAAGGCAGCTCATTCCATAGTTTTGGGGCAGACACGGCAAAGGCACGGTCCCCTCTAAGCTTACGCTTAGTCTTAGGCACAGTCAGGAGCAGCTGATCATCTGACCTGAGAGCGCGGACGGGTATATACGAGTGAAGAAGCTCAGAGAGGTATGGCGGGGCAAGGCCATTTAATGATTTAAAAGCAAATAACAGAATTTTAAAATGGATCCTAAATTGAATAGGCAGGCAGTGTAGTGAAGCTAAAATCGGGGAAATGTGCTCCCGTTTACGTGTGCCCCTTAAAAGACGTGCTGCTGCGTTCTGTATCATCTGGAAACGGGTGATGGAGGACCCATTAACCCCCACATATAGTGAATTACAGTAGTCCAGCCGTGTAGTTACAAAGGCGTGGATTGCAGTTTCAAAATTTTGTCTTGACAAAAATGGCTTTATTTTGGCCAGTTTCCTCAAATGAAAGAAGCTTGATTTGACAACAGCTTTAACTTGACAGTCAAACTTAAGCTCATGGTCCACTTTAACACCAAGGTTTGAAATGCAAGGTTTAATGTAGGGAGCCAAAGAGCCCAGATCTATCGGTGGGGTCCCAGTGGTGCCTCCAAAAACGACGTCTCTCATGACATTGAAACAACGTTGATTTTGCTCATCGAATTAACGTTGAACCAACGTCAGACGCGGCATTCTTCAAAGCTAAATGAAAATCGAAAATTGGTTTGCTTTCATAACGTTGAAACAATGCGTTGATTTCAAGTTGATTTTCCGTTAGTTTTGAAAGAATGACGCGTCTGACGTTGGTTCAACGTTAATTCGATGAGCAAAACAATGTCAGATCAACGTTGTTTCGATGTCATGTTTCCACGTTGATTCAATGTCAGTTTGCTATCTGGGATGCCACTGATGCCCACCAACTGCCGTAAACGTGAAATCAATTTCATGATTTCACCTCTAGTGTACTATGTTCGTTTAAAAATGCCAATAATTGACTATGCACAATCTTCTCCAGGATTTTCGAAAGGAAGGGCAATTTGGAAATAGGCCTGAAATTAGTAAAAACCGACGGATCTAGCGCAGGCTTTTTAATAAGAGGTTGAACTACTGCATGTTTAAAGATTTGAGGGACCACACCCGAGGTCAGACTACTATTTATAACTGCAACCACAGATGGTCCTACGTAGGGAAAACCTCCTTAAATAGTCGAGGGGGGACAGCATCATTAGGAGAACCCATGGGCTTCAAGTGACCAACAACCTCCTCTAAGAAAGAGAAAGTCACCGGCTCAAAATGATCAAAAACAGCCGAGCAGGGGACAGAGATTGAAGGGTCAGAAGCTGCAGGTGCAAATTGGGACCTAATAGAAGTGACCTTATCAGTAAAAAAGCATAGAAAATTTTCACACATAGCAGTGGATGCCTCCATACAAGCATTCTGTGGGACATTTAAAATTGAATTAATCAGTGGAGATTTCTTTAAGACTGCAAGGGAAGCTCAGCTTCCCCTATAATGTCAAAAAAATAATGGTCAAATGTGTACTATTGTGTTAACATTTTATTGAGTAAAAATGCGTTAGAACATGGTAATCTTGAAGATGAGTTCGTTCAGAATACAAATAGCAGGTCGGCTGACTTGATCTCCTTCTCATGCATACCTGTAGCGCGTCACAGTGCATGCATTTTCCTATGGCATTTCCCTGTTGAAGCTCGGCGTCCATTGACTTCAATGGGGCTGCTTTGAACAGTTTTTTTCTGTGCTGTTAAAACTAGACGGTCATTGGATAAATGCTGCGATTATGTCCCGCCCACGGACGCCGGGCGTCTCTGGGGTGAATAGGGAAGTGGGCTGGCCTGGCGTCCGGGCGTCCGCGTGATGATTGGAGGATTGCATCTCCTTTTGATTGACAGCGATTTCACCCAATAAAAAAAAATCGCTGACGCGGAAGCTAGTTTAAAGACTTCGAGCGTAGTCTCGTCGCGGATTTTGTGTGTATTTTACTCGAAAACTGCTGTAACATATTTCTTAGTATTTGCAATTTTCATCAGATATTTCACAGTTCAACCTAATTCCCACATTTCTTCCGTCGATGCCAGGTGTCTTGTTACATTTGCGGGCGTGGTGTTTGAATCACGGCATCTAGTTTGGTTTCACTTTTGTGTTGGGATTCGGACATGCATTTTCCGCGTGTTTGTTTTCAGTTGTGAGTGCACAGGATGACCTTATGGTCGTACTCATGCGTAACGTTAGCGTTCTGTATTGTCGTGTTCGCTCTGTTCAGTGTTGTGTAATGTGTAGTACATGTTTTGTGTTTACATCGGCCACGTGCTTTCATGTCATGTTTTGTCTTTTGCTGTATAGCACACAGCTTGTGTTTTACACTACCTGTGTGCTTTCATGTTGTCATGTTCTGTGTGAACACGTCTTATGAGTGTTCTCATCGTTCTTCAGGTCTCATTTTTTGTGAGCACAATTGCTTTTTAATTTGTTTTATTGGTCATGTGTTTTTGTCATGTTTGGTATGAGCACATGGCTTGTGCTTGTCATGTGTTTGTTGTGCCATATGTGCTTTCCTGTCATTGTGTCGACTCCCATCTTGTTTCCTGATTATTAGTTATTTTGCCCCACCTGTACTCCCTCGTTACCTGACTTTTTTGGCTCCCAATTTATTCCCCTTGTTTGTTTTTTATCAATAAAATAAAGCCCATCAACTCTGCATCGAGTCCTCGCTCTTTTCACCATCACCACACCTGACAGTCGAGTTTAAAAAAAAAAGAAGAAAAAAGAGCTTCCCCTCTTTGAAAGACCAGCAGCCGCCACTGGAATTAATGGTGTTAAACAAGACATGAGGCTTATGACAATTTGCCAAAATAATATCCGAGAAATGTTTCCTTTTAGCCTCTTTCACAGTTTCCTGGAAATGATGCCAGCAATCCCTTAAAATTTGGAGAGACACCTGTGCTCAGCTCTACGGCACTCACGTCTGGCTGCACGAGTCATGTCATTTAGCCAGGGCTCAGATTTAGTTTTAGGCAGCCTGGATTTTAATGGAGCCACACTGTCCAAAACAGTTTGGCAGGTGGAGTGAAACCATGCGCTAAGCTCTTCTGTGTGCAATACAGAGTCAGGAGTGATGGTGTTCTGACTAAAAGCAGCCGAGAACTGAGCAGCAGTGGAAGGGTTAATATGCGACAGCGCCGTGCAGCAGCGCGAGGTTTAAGTGTATGACAAGAAAGAGCAGTCTCAAATAACACACACTGTTAGCCCTTGCTGTATTTTCTAGGGTAAATTACTGTAAAATAGCCAGTAGTTTGCTGTATCATCTGGGAAGAGTATTTTACTGTAATATGAGGAGCCTCTTTAAGAACTTATGCAGCTCAAATAATAAATTACAGTAAATTACTCTATGCACCCATTACAGGTACCAACTGTAACATTAATCAGTAAATTACTGTCCTCCGAAACACTTAAGTGCATTACGTCACATTATTTTGTGAAGTGTATACATATTCAGGCAGAAATCAAGGATTTATGCATTAACACACACATGCACGAACGGACCTTATCCCAAACGCAAAGGTGTTGTTGCCCCTTTAAGGCAGCCGGTGCAGTCATAATTTGCTTTTCAGGTGCATCGTTAATCATTTCAGTTTTCACGTTTTAAGCCTTAAAATGCGACCTTCCACAATGAGTAAGTCAAATTTTCAAATATATATATAGCGGTATGTGGTTTCTATAATACTTTTTGTGAAGTAAGTAAATCGTTATTATTTGTTCTTGGACTCCTTGGTTCCAGAAAGCTAACGTTATATGGTTAGCTGAGTTGTTAGCCTCTCCTCACAACTTTCAGTTACATCCCTTGGTGTTGCACAATATTTAATTGATCAATTATAGACCAACCCAACTTGTTTATTTATTTAGTAATGCTTTATTTATTCATTTAATTAGTCAACTTTTGCCACAATGTACAGATGCAAACTGTGCAATGTGCCTTTCCACCAACTAAGCCTTTTTTATGCACATATAAAAAGACACCAACATAGAGCAAACTTTCAATATGCCTGTGGAATGCATAAGTGCCCTTGTAGATTTAAGAAATTCTCCTCGTTTAGGTCTCATATGCATAGAAATCACAGGCCGTCACAAAAACAAGATAATGTTTCACATAACGTTAGGCATCCACAGGTGAAACTCCAATGTGAGGTCCTAGGGTGTGCATTTGTGGCCAGTAATTTTTCAGAGCTTTGCTTCCACTTGCGACTTCATATTAGAGATGGTAGAAAAGTTTGCTGTCCAGTTGAAGACTGCTTGAAATATTTTAGAGTGAGAACATCATTCACCACTCATATATCCCGAAAGCATAAGCAGCCAGCTCCAGTGCAGCAAGCTTGTCTCCAAAAACTGGGTGAGACAGCAACACCAAAAGAGCCTCTTGATGGTCAACTACCTCCTATAGATCTGTGTGAGGTACCATCCACATCATCTTTTCAAAGTCAGATAAATAGTGACGAAGACACTTTCTTACATAATTTGGCACTGTTTTACCTAAAGATGCAAGGCAAAATGTTGTTACCTGCCAGTACTATTCAATCAATTATCGAGGAATTTCAAGCAGTTCATGTTGAAGGAATGCAGGCCATACTAATTAGACTAAAAGAAAAGCTGTTATCATCATCAGATATACCATCATGTGACATAGACAAACTTATTGATGAACTGGTTAAACAAGATCTTTTAACTTTGTACAATGAAGGTCAGTTAAAGTCTGACAAAACCAGAAAACACTTCTTCAAACAAAAGTTCAACTTTGTTGAGCCAAAACAGATATACCTGGGCACTGACACAGCTGGTAAAGAACGCTTTTGTCAATATGTGCCAGTTAAAGAAACACTTGCATCTCTGTTTAGGCAAACATCAGTGAGGGAACAGTACAACCAGTCAAAAATGCTTGATTCTGTTGACAAAGTGATGGAGGACATAAAGGATGGCACATGCATCAAGCAAAATGCCATCTTTCATGAGCATCCATCATCATTATCAATTATGTTGTACCAGGATGCATTTGAAGTTGTAAACCCACTTGGCTCGGGCAAGAAGAAACATAAAATCCTGGCAGTGTACATGACCCTAGGTGAGATTCTGCCACAGTACCGCTCATTAGTTGACCCAATGCAGCTTGTTTTACTGTGTAGAGATGAGGACTTTAAACAGTTTGGTCAGCAGAAGGTGTTTTCCAGCCTTGTTGCTGATCTAAAATATTTAGAGGATTCTGGATTTCAGTCTGTAGATGGCACTATTCTCAAAGCAGGGCTAATTGTCATTTGTGGGGATAATCTTGGGTCTCATTGTATAGGTGGCTTTTCTGAAAATTTCAGTACCAACAAGTATTTCTGTCGGTACTGTCTAATTGACAGAGACACTTTTCGGCAACAACCTTTAAATCTTGGCCTAAAAAGAACAAACAGAAATTATGCGCATAGTGTTGATCAGCTCACAACTACTGACCAATTTATGGTAGATGGCATCAAATTTAATTCCATTTTCAATTCCCTTAATTTTTTTCATGTGTGTGGTGGACTACCTCCATGCTTAGGACATGATTTATTTGAAGGTATTGTGGCTAATGACTTGGCAGTTTACATAAGACATTTGGTCACTGTTGAAAAGCACTTCACCTACAATGAGTTGAATAGAGCCATTGCACAATTCAGGCATTTAGGAAGTGACTCTCACAATGCACCATGTGCTGTTAAAGCAGATGGCCGACGACTTGGTGGTTCTGCTACACAGAATTGGTGTCTCTTGAGGCTCTTACCAATTTATGTAGGAAGAAAAATTAAAAACCCAATCGACAGTGATGTTTGGCAATTGTGCCTTAAACTGAAAGAAATGGTTGAGCTGATTTGTGCTCCAAAAATTAGTCATAATGAGATTGGCTACCTCAAGTTTTTAACACAAGAATATGTCTCTGCAAGAAGCTCCTTGTTTCCTTATGAGAGTCTGAAGGCAAAGCATCATTACTTGTTGCACTATGCAGACCTTATCCTACATTTTGGACCATTGATTCGCCTGTGGACCCTCAGGTTTGAAAGTAAACATTCGTATTTTAAGAACTGTGCAAGAAAACTGCACAACTTTTTGCATCTTTGTAAAACCTTGGCAGAAAGGCACCAGATGCTGCAGTCCTATCTAGCTTCTGGCCAGTTATTTCCTCCTAAAATTCAATCTGTCAGTGAAACACATATACACAATACCCAGTTATATAATACAAAAATACAAACTGCAATAAGGGCAGCTAACTGTGCCACTCAAAGTACTTCAGAGGTATCAGGAGTGGTTTACAATGGAACCAAATACATCAATGGCCTTTTTGTTGTTGTAGACCACAACAGCTGTGGGTATTTGTTTGGAAAAATTTCACTGATACTCATTAGTCCAACCGATGTCCACTTTGTTGTTGAATTGTATGAATCGGTGCTATTGTCTGACCTTGGAGTTTACTCTCTGCAAAAATCTGATCCGAAGTATGTGTGTGTTAATGCAGACAGTCTTTTGGATTACTATCCCCTTCCAGTGTATGAAGTGGCAGGCCTTTCTGTAGTGTCATTACATCACTCAGTGTGTTCTTTTTAACTTCAGTCACAGAGCAGATACAACAAGAAATCTCAAGAGTTCTCCCAGAATTAGATGTCAACAAACTTCAAGATGTGGTCAATCACCTTTGTTTTGTGGTGGGTGTTCAGAAGACACAGGATCTTGGGCTAGTAGAGGTAACGGATCTCCAGGACTTCTTATTCCCTATACAGTGTCGAAAACTACTAATGGACTTCCAACAAACAGGTAAGACATATTGATACTTTAATGGTCACTATTAAACATTAGTGTACCTTATATGTATGATGGATGTGACGGTGTCATAATTATTCCTTAAGTAAGTAAGTGGTGCTTTGCATACCGGGTTTGGGGGGTCAGTGCAGATGAGGAGGAGGGAGGGTCTGTCTAGCCTCCGTTTTGTTTAAAAATACTTTAAATGTCAACAAGAAGTCACGTCACCCGACATCGCTTAGAACACCTTTAATATCTTGTTGGTAGTAAAAAATATTGTGGAGGTAGTATAAGATAGTAAATTTATCTCTATGATTCCTGCATATACCCTGGTATAGTCTATTAAGTGTATACAACTTTTCACTTTGTTTCTCTGTATTTTTCAAAGCATCTAGAGGCCAAGTGGATGAAACGCCAATTGAGATCACATTCACCACATTACCACCACACGACTCACTATATGACCAGCCATCCACTTCCTACACTCCTTCAAATTCTGATTGGCTCAGTATGTTCCAGATTCCTTGGGAACGCATGCCTACAGCCCTTCTACATGCAGCATCCAATAAGGAGAAGGCTCCACTTGGACCGCGGAGAGAGTTTGTGAGAAATGTTGTGGCAGCTATGAGAGAACTTTGCCCAAACCCAAACTTAGCTGACTGTGGGGAAGTAGCAAAAGAAATTTTTTCTAAACATTCGTTGACATTTGGAGACTTTTCAGAGGAAGGGGAACAACTGGGAAAAGGCTATAGTTCACTGCAAAGACAGCTGAAAACCAGAGTTGAACATGTTAATAGAGACAATGTAGCACACAGGATACGTCAACCCAAAAAACACTCAGCAGAACAAGAACCGAACAACTGCACAGTCAAAAAAGTTAGATGCAAAGTTGACAGTTATGGATGCATTAATTGGCAACCTGCCTCCATGCCTGATGGAGAGACCGCAGAATCTCTTGAAATAAAGAGAAATCTTCTATTAGAAAAGTTTCAGTATGGAGGCCCACATTCTACTGAAATGTCTGATGTGGACAACCTAATGCAAGAGACTTACATTCATCAGCGACAAATGATTAATGCATGCCCCCCTCCAGCCATTGGTGATATTGAAGTTGAGTGGCCATATTTATTCACTAAAAGAGGCCTATGCAATCATTTTGAAACCCTTACAGGGATTGACATAAGCAGTCGCCTCAGTGAATGCCTGATTGGCAAAAGCAATAGGATTGTGAACTACTTTCAAAAACAAACATTAAAATGGAATGCAGAGGTCCAGGCTCTCCTAAAAGAAATTGAAGCAACACCAGCAACTGCTAACAAGACTGCCATATCAGCCATCTTACTGACAATGAAGTATTTTAAAGAAAAAGAAAACTCTCTCTTCATTTTAGTGGATGTAAGTAATTATGACATTAAATCACCAATAAAGTAAGCCATTTAAATAATAAATGCACTAATTTTTATTTAAATAATTAAATAAAACTATTAAAATAACCTTTTTAAAGGGAACATTGCAGAACAAGTTTTTGTTAAGAAAGCATTTTATTTGTTGTTTTCAAGGAAACTTCCACTAAGATGTCAATAGAGACTGAGCAAACCCTACCAGCCACGCCAAGGCTCATCATGCTTGGTAAGCATCAAATATATAGTAAACAACCTATGTTGTTTTTGTTTTTTTGGGAGGGGAGGGGAGGGGGGGGGGTGTGTGCTTTTTTTCAGTTTTTATGGTGACTTCATATTTCAGGGGATCATCTTCTAACTTCATCTAAGTGGATGATCAGCATTGAGGGGAAAGTGACACATTGCATTGAAGAGAAGCTGGATTTTGCTGCAGCACTCTCTGCGCTTTTTGGTTGCTTTTATGTTTTTAATATTGAGTACCAGGAGTCAGCCAGTGCCACACTTGAGCTAATTCAAAGGTAAGTGTTAAAAATCATTTTGTCCAATCATGACTTTATTTAAGGAATGGCTAGTCCAAATACACACAGGAAACTACTACTGTTTAGAAACCTTTTTGCCAATATGTTTTGTTGTTGTTCTCATAATACAGTTTTTTTTTTTACTAACTGATACAATTCTAAAAATGATGTGTTATTTGATGATTAGGTTCTTTGTGAGGATAAATCCTGAGGGGACAAAGTGTGCTGCAAAATCTGGAACTAGCCGCAAAACTGGGTCTACAGTTAAAAGAAAGGTTCAAAATGTGAATCCACATGTCCATACATTTTTGCAGAGCCTTACAGAATTTGAATGGAAAACATCTAATTAAGTAAGCAAAAGCAGTATTTATTAAGACTTTAATTATAAAGACATAAACTGGTAATTAATTTTTTTTTTTTATTCTTACAGGTTTGGAACAACATGTGGGTCATTATTGACTGATTATTATATTTTGGATGGTGTATATTTCTTAATGTTTATTTTGTATTGTTGTTTTTTCTTCTTTTTTCATTTTAGTATATGTTCTGATTTATTTATGTAACCCAGAGTGATTACAAATAAAAAAAATAATAATAATCATAATAAAAAATAGTACCAGAGTGGTTACTAAAAGAGAAAAGTAGATTAATAAGTTCAGAATGGCTAAGTTAAAACTTTTTCCAATAAATGATCATAACGTGTTTTATTTTTGTTAATTTTCTCATGTTGTGAATATGAAAAAAGTATACAGTATTTTGAATGTTATGTTGCCTTTAAGAGAATGTAAAGTGTGGTTTACTGCTGACCTATCAGGGGAGAGAGATGGGGAAATGACGTCAGTAGCGCGTGGAAAGTGAAATGAGATGTATCGTTAGCGTTAAGCACAAAGACGTCGACAGAGATAATTCTGAGAGAAAATAACAGTGATTGCGATTTAAAAAGTAGACAAAACGTCTAGATATACATTTATTTCATTTTAACGGAACTATATTTTGCTGTTACGAGTGATTTTGAGTGCGTTTTCGAAAGAAGAAGATAGCGAGCCTCCCAACGAATCTTGATTAAAACTAAACCATCAACGGATTTCAGCGGATTTACTGCGTAGTTTTCCCCGGACTGAGGAAAAGACTGCAAGATGACAGAATGAACTGACACCGAACTATTTTCTCTTCACTCTACAGTCGTGTATTTTCCCCTTTCACCACGACAGCAGGCCTTCACTGTTGCATCTAACCGTTCACTGGGGTATGGACGATCGTTTTTCTTTTTTTCTTTTGAATGAAGAAACAAGAGATTAAAAGGAATAAATAATAAATAATTCTAACTAAATTAAAAAAAAAACATTTTTATTTAATTGTTTTATTTTTCCTGCATTTATTGACAAATCTTTAGTTTCATTGTTATTCCATCGACCATTTTCCTTTTCTGCCATTTCTGTTCTTTCCTGAAAGAGAAAGAATTCGTTAATTTCATTGTCATTCATAGTTTTTCCCCTTTAATATACATTTTGCAACATTATTCTGATTTACCTTTGTTGTCTGTCTGTTCACTTAATCTCTCACAGCTGCTCCCTCTAATCTAGAGTAATGGCCCACGTATCTTCTTCTATGACTTACAGTAAGTTACCTGGGTGCCCATGAGGCCGTGATGACCTGGTGACCTGAAGCAGGCGCTACATTTAATTTTGTGATATATTTTGTGTTATGTATTTGTTTTTCCAAAGGAATAAAATATTTTTTTATTAACATATTATATGCCTTTTCTTTTTTTGAGTAAATAAGTATATTTCATATAAAGTAGTCATTCGGGTGTTACACAAATATGGAAGTAACAGCAAATTTAAATGCACTATTATACTGAGTGGTTTCGTGTCATTACAGTAAATAACTGCCAACACCCTATCCCAGTTATTCACCGTAATGGTTCAGTTACAGTAATTAACTGGCAACACTGTTGCCAGTTATTCACCGTAATGGTTCAGTTACAGTAATTAACTGGCAACACTGTTGCCAGTTATTCACCGTAATGGTTCAGTTACAGTAATTAACTGGCAACACTGTTGCCAGTTATTCACCGTAATGGTTCAGTTACAGTAATTAACTGGCAACACTGTTGCCAGTTATTCACCGTAATGGTTCAGTTACAGTAATTAACTGGCAACACTGTTGCCAGTTATTCACCGTAATGGTTCTGTCACAGTAATTAACTGGCAACACTGTTGCCAGTTAATCACCGTAATGGTTCTGTCACAGTAATTAACTGGCAACACTGTTGCCAGTTAATCACTGTTAAATATTCTTTACAGCAACTAGCTGGCAACAGTGTTGCCAGTATTTTACTGTAAAAAAACCCGGTAAGGGCTAACAGTGCAGGCATATGGTCAGAAAACACCGCGTCACATATCTCTAGATTAAGAACAGGCAAATATGATAAAACAAGATCAAGTGTGTGTCCATGTTCTTGTGTGGGTCAAGATTAAAAGTCTCGATGAGGTTTAGAAAACTCTTTGTCATTTGCTTGTCAGGACAACACACATGAACATTAAAATCCCCAACAACAAGAACACGATCATATTTAGGCATGATTTCAGCCAGAAAATCAGCAAACTCATTCAAAAAGTCCTTGTTGTACTTGGGGGGCCGATAGACCACAACACACAGCACTGTGTGAGAGCGACCAATCTCAAATAAACTCATCTCAAAGCTGCTTAAAGCAGATGACAGCATTATCTGTTTACATTTATAATGGCTCTTATATACAGTCGCTCGCTATTCCTCATCCTCGGCCAGATTTTCGCGGGGAGTTAAGGTAGCAGCAATCATGGTGTAAAAATTCTGTGAAAGCACTGGACTCACCATCACTCAGTCAGTTACACAGAGAAAATCCAATCCTCGGGACGTGAAAAGTTCTTTTAAGACAAAAGTCTTTTTTGCTAGAGATCTAGCATTTACGAGCCCAAACCTGGCAGGAACCGGCGGATCCGCGACGCTAGACGTTCGTGGAACCCGACCCAGAGACCGCAAGTTGCTGTGATCGACTCCGCATCAGACGAGGAGAGCAGGGGCCGCGGGGCTGGAACACCTCTTCGGGGCCGACGACAGGTATCAGCCAGGCGCCGACAGGGTCCAGCGAGCGTCGAGAAATAACGAGGCTTGGCACGTCTCCAAGCTCACTCCACAAAGGCGTCGAACACCATGCAAGGCGGGTCTTCAACCTCACCAGCCGGCCACTACGTTTTCCCCGGCGGCGGGTGCGTTTTCGTCGGTGCTCTCGCCGAGAAGGTGGAGTCGGGGCGTGCCAAAGGTGAGCCGGGAACCTCGCTAGGAGCGGGGGCAAACTTTCACGTCCACCATCATCCAATTTTACTAAATTTTCAACCGAAAATTGCAGATCCAGCAGCGATCATACACCAGCAAAGAGTCGACATCCCGGGCAAAAAGCAAAACAAACCAAGGCAGGAGGATGTGGGATGTTGACTATTTACCAGCACAAGAGAATGTGGTAATGTGTTCTTATTACAGTAATTGTCATAAGTATTTTTGTATTATAACTTGTACTAATATTCTTCCTTTCCAGGAACAAATACCACCAGCTGACATGGAAGTCAGTCCACCTTCGGATGTCGGATGTCATGGAGATCACCCCAACACCAGATATCTATGTATGTTGAGGGAATGTTTATCTATTGCGAAATTTGTTTATTTATACATTTGGCTTTCCTGTTTCATAAAAGTGTTTATGAGCAGCACTTCATTAATAACATTATTATTGGAATTATTATATGGCACACAGGCCTCTGCAGTGATGAAAAATATTCAGCTGGCCTGTGAGTGGGTGGAAGAGAGCCAACAGTAATTTACTGGAAAGATTGATCTGCCAAAGATCTTAAGGATGAAGATGGATGATGCCTTGTTGGCCATCACAATTCGGGACTTGTTTTTAAACTCCACACGTTATGACTATAGTATCCAGCTGCAGACCCGCAGCACACCAGTTTCAGAACCCCAGTTTCAGAACCCCAGCGCCAGAACCGGAAGATAAGACCTGTTTTTTGGTTTTTATGAAGGAGTTAACTTTGTATAATAAAGCTTTGAAAGATATAAAACAAGACAATCATTGGAGGTTTTCGAAATTATACACAATCTTATAACTCATTATTAGACCTCTGTGATATTTTATGTTCTATTTATTTATTTATTTATTGTGTTTACAAAAATCTTAAATTGATTTGATATTGAATATGTATTTAAGATGATTTTGATTGTTTAATAAAAAAAAAAGCATGGGTATTTTTTATAAAATATACTTTATTTCACAAGAACATGTGCAGCATGCATTTTTCGTGTAAAATAATGTCAAAATCTAAATAAAAAAAAGAGAGAGAAAATTCGGCATTATTTTGTTAAAAATCTATACAAAATGACCAATTCAACCCAAGCCAGGCCTGTTTTATCACAACAATTTTGTTTAAATTTAACTTACAATGTATCAAATGAGGAACTCAAGGCCCGTTTTGTCCTTACATGCTTGCTAAAATAATAACACTTGTGTGTAACACACATAATTCAGTACTACTTTATTTGTATTGTTTGATATTGTTTGTGCATCTGTATAGACAGATATCCATACATCCATCTCTCTTCTAATCATCCTTCTATTATGGATCAATATCATGGATAGAGACATAGAAAAGGGTTGCATAGTCTTGCAATAAATAATAATAAATAAAATTATAAATATTGTAATTGCAATTAAATTAGCTTTGTGTGTGGCAGCTGCATGTACAATTATTATTATTATTATTATTAATAACAGTAATAATAATACAAATGAGCTTAAAATAAAAAATTAAAGGGTTTATTGCATTAAAAACAGGCCATATTTTTTAATAAATAAACAAGTTATCATTCATAGTACACTAAATTTTAAACATTTTAAATTCCAACATGTCACGGTGTGGAGCCGGCAGAAGGAACAGGAGGAGTCCAGATTCACACGAGGATAATATTTTAATTTAAGGTACAGGCAGGAAGACAGGGAGACACCGGGTAACATGCAACATTGACCGACCAAGACTAACTGAACTGAACTGGACTAAATACAGGCAAGAATTAACATAACGAGGTGCAAACAGGTGAGACAGATGAAACAGGACGCTGAACGGGAGGCTGATGAGGGAGTGAGTTCAGGTGTGCAGACGAGAGGATCATGGGAAGTGTAGTGAAGGAGACGCAGACAGGATGGTGCAGACGCAGACTGTGACACAACATTGTTTGTGAAAGTCTAACAAAGTTAAATGTATACTCAAACCTGAAAAGTTGTGTGGCTCCGTTTTCATTTGATTATCATTGTACACTTGGCGGCTTAGTTGAGACACGCTGTTACCACAAACCCCGCTGTGTATTACATATTTTAAAGGGCACCTATTATGCCCCTTTTTACAAGATGTAATATTGGTCTCGGGTGTCCCCAGAATGTATTTGTGAAGTTTCAGCTCAAAATACCCCATAGTTAATTTATTATAACCATTTGAAAATGTCATTTTGGGACCTGATTAAAAATGAGCTGTTATGGGTGTATGCCACCTTAATGCAAATGAGCTGCATATGCCCGCCCTGCCTTTCTATGAGGGCGTAACTTGATACCTATGGCAGTCGGTAAGCAGAAGGGGAGAGTGGGAGACGCGCTGTTTTGAATGTCATTCAGCATACGTTTGAATCGGAATATATAAATAGTACGAAGAGACTCAGGCAGAATAAACACATGAGAATGGACCAGTATGTCTCGGTATGGTTATTTGATACATTTATGTAATTATAGAGTTGTTATCGCGTCTTTTTGCAAGTATGGATGTGCAACACACACACACACACACAGACACACACAAACACTAATGCTGGCGCATTTTTTTGAAACTACATACACATTCTGTGATAAAGTTTGCTGTGGCGTCATGTTTACTTGTCATACAGGTGCTTCTGTGGCAAATGTGAGAAGATGGCTTACTTAAAGAACAACAACAAATATGCAGTTTTTAATACAATATCTTTAAATATATATTTATAAACGTGTGGTTACACACTATACAAACAATGTTTAAATTATATACACAGACATCCTCTGACGACAACAACTTTAGACGCATAATTTGTTGTTGAATTGACTGACAGACTGAAATGACTATTTGCTCAAAAATCATAAAATACACTTACTAGAGGTGACGTTGGATCGCAAACAGTAGACGACAATCCACACTTGAGGATTAATTTTTAAGCCACAACAACAGGATTAACCCACGAGTCCACGACAGAACACTTATGATTCCAAGAGACATTCGTTGAAACAATGGAGGATGGTGTGTACAAATCACCGAGGGCGGGGTCTATGCCACAACCACACTGTCAATCAAACCCCTTTCTCACTTTCTACGTCACAAAGAGCTGGATCTCAGAACAGCTTGTTCTGAGACAGTGGATATGATTTATTGAGATTGAAAAAAACCACTGGGTGGATTTGTATCATTCTAGGGTGGTTTTGCTCACACACTGCCAACACACATTTATGTTCAAACACCATGTAAAAGTGAATTTTCCATAATAGGTGCCCTTTAACACTAGAAGTGCCAGAATTCCAAAACTACTAGAACGGCCACGAACGGTCATTTTGACCGTTAGATTCAAAACAGTGTTTATTTCATTGACGAATAATTTTCATAATTTTATTTTCGTCAACCACATTTTTTCAAAGACGAAAACGAGACGATAACTAAATAAAAACTAGGTTTGAATGACAAAAACTATGACGAAAATGTTGACGATATGCAAAGCGGTCAATAGGCTACTAATAATAATAGGACTAGCAGAACTAGTGAACCGCCCATGCAGCAACAGCGCAGGACAGGGCAGCAGAGCTCACCAGGATCATCCGACATGAATGGATCATCTGGATCCGCCGTGTCTGATGATAGCAGCCGTCTCTTTTTCCTTGATGTGGACTCTGACTCTGAATCACTCTCTAATGATATATAGCCTATAGATAACGTAAGTATTATAGATAACTGTAGTCTGGTTTTATTTGCTTATTTCTGATCAACAACTAATGTAGAAATTATTATATAGCAAACACCGCTACAGAGGTGACCGGACGGACCTTTCTGTTGACAGTTGAGAGAGAACACGATCAACCGCGGAATATTTAACAAAAAAATATCGCGAAATTCAGTGCGGTCAATATGACCGTCTATGGCCGAAATAGGTAAATATGTTCATTTTTTTGTTTTGCCTTACGTTTACGTAACTTAATTTATATGAAAAGCATTTTAAATGAAAATACAGACAATTTTAGGAAAAGTCAGGTACCAACAGGATTTTATTATTTTTTTCAACAAAGTTATTGTAGATATAAAATTCAAAACGGTCAAAATGACCGTTGTGGCCGTTCTAGTGTTAAGCCTAGCTAACAGTCGCTAGGAATTTCTGACATGTTTCAAAACGGTGCTATGTTTGAGCCAACAAGACAGTGATTAAAGCAATATAAAGTTAGATTTGGAAACGTATACACCCAACTCAGAAACCGAAAAAAAAACCTATGATGAAAAAAAATTACTTTCATGGTGTCAAAACACTCTTTGTCCAGTATTTTCACGAAATATAATCAAAACTTTCCGCAAATTCGCGGGAGACCGTCTTCTGGCAGCAAGAGAAAAATAGCGGAAAGACAACCTGTTTGATCCTGACGAACTATGTAAACGGTCCGTATTAAATTTAACCCCGCGTTAGGTTGTGCCCCGCGCTCCCCTATTTTACGAATAGGTGACTAGGCTGGGCTAACTTGTTACACTTTTCTCAGACTGTTTAGATTAACAGCGTACTGGCAGTTCACTCTATGGGCGAGGGTGCATTTAGGAAGGAGAATCCCATCCTTTACAGTGAACTAACGTTATACATCAGGGAACTTTTCCCCTCAGCCGAATATCAAGGATTTGAGTAACGTTAACAGGGCCGGCTTTGCCGACAGGCGACACAGGCGGCCACCTGGGGCGCCATCTGCTGGACGGGGCGCAAATTGCAGAATTGAAAAAAAAAGTTAATTAAATGTATGTATCGTATGATGAAAGCTGCACACACGCTGTACACTTTTACTGTGCATTGTCCACACACTGCTTGTTTTTGTACATTTCTTTTACAAGATTATACAATCCTAAAAAACGACTGAGTCACTCTGACAGGCAGCTGTCAAACTCACGCGCGTTGCTCAGCAACCGGGAGTGGCGCGAAAACATCTGATAAGCTGGTTTTAGCGCTTTAGTTTCCTCGGTGTGTTCTGCGGTTCCGTGCCGTCGGCTCAAAATAGTCCTCGTCGGCTTTGTTTCGCCCGATTCGACATGTTGACAAGGGGATGCCCGCGTATATTCAAAACGGTAAGCATGCGCTGCTTTGTTTACGTTATGTGTAACGTTATCTGCGGCGGCAGCGTCGGTTTTCCTTTTTGAATGACGAATATAGACTAATATATCTGCAGAAATAGAAAGTTGGCTCATTGCACGCAGACGCAGAACGCACATTCTAGCTGACAGTCGCCTGTTCTCTTTCAGTCATGGTTCAAGTGCAGCTTTTTACCCCGACGAGAGGGGACGAGAGGCGACATCGGCTTTCATCAGTGCTAGTTCGTCGGCATTATACCTTCAATTGGTCTTCGTTTCCTGTTTACACTTCTGGGCTTCGGGCCGGGGTATATATGACCCCAACAATTTATTGAGTAATTGTACAAAAAATATACATTATTATATTTTTTTGTTTACTTCTCATCTATTCATTAATGCTGTGTTTTTGGAGATATAAATTTTTATCCATTTACCACACAATTCCTACTACACCATTAGCTTGCATATGAAAAATTATTTTTTATGATACATTGCATTTATGCTCTAGTGCTAGGCCTTCATTTCTGTGTAAAAATTTTCAGATTTATGATGGATTTTTCTATATATATATATATATAGGGGGGGGGGGGGGGGGGGGGGCACTCTCGCCTTGGGCACCAAATAACCTAGAGCCGGCCCTGAACGTTAACATAATGCGTTGAACTTGTAACTTGTGTAAATAAAACATTTGATTCAGACATTGTCAGACATTTCATGTACTCATTGATGAAAGTACATATCTCTAAATAGTGTGTCGCTAAAAATTCTGTTTCCTCAGCAATGTCAGCTAGCTTCAGACTATTCACAAGCTAAGGCTGCTCTGCTGGTGCGGGTAGGTGCTCTGCTGGTGCGGCAACCAGGGGCGATTCTAGGATTTTTTCAACTGGGGGGCACAAGAGGGGCCACAATAATTACAGAGGGGCCATTCTTATGTTGTGTATTTATGTATAGAACTGTAGATATCCAAATCATTTCAAGTTCAGTAAGCTTTAAAATCAGCAATAAACAGTGATACCCTGTTATCTTTTAATAGCAGTTATTTACTGCTCTAAATCAAAACAATAAAATACAATTTATATTAAAGGTGCAATACCTAAGATTTTTGCATTAAAATATCCCAAAATCACAAGGCCAGTGTTATATATTTAGTAAAGATGATAACTCACAATATTCCAAATGTTTCAAACAATGTTTAAATCGCGAGAAAATTGAGATTTTAACCAAGGAAACGGCACGTGTCAGCAGGGGTGAGCTGGGAGTCGCGAGTCAATCGCGTCATATCCGCTTACCTCGGTTTCCGCTCTTACTACGTGTAGTCCTGGACAAATGCGGTAGTTAGGGTGACCACCCGTCCCGCGTAGCGCGTGCGCGCACAGCGTTTGAAGCCCAATTCATGCGTCCCGCAAATTGAGACCGTGTCACGCATAATCAATGGTTGCTCAAAAAAAAAAAAGTCGGTCAGTCTATATCCTCGAGACCTAGGCAGCCAAACGTTGTGCCTGAACACGTTCACGTTCATGAACTCGTTCATATATTGAACTGAACGTTGTGAAGTGAACGTATTGTTTTACTGCCTGTCCCGATGAACGTGTGAACTCGTTCATTCTGGTGTCTGTGAAGTGAACGCACGCTCTCTCAGTTTAACTTCGTTCAATGGGGTGCCAGATTTCTAGCTATAGAGCCTTCCAGGCAAAAACCCGGCTAAAACTTGGGAAACAGGGCTTAATATGTAGCGAAAAAACACCCAATCTGGCAACACAAGCCACCAGTGTTGCACCGTGGCTGCCGTCGACAAAGGCGTCGTATGATCATTTAAACGGATTTTATAACGAGGTCGGTGAAGATGGGAAAAGTCTTACATTTCTGTGCAAACTTTGAACCGAACTAGTTCATTTTAAAATGTGTGAACTGAACTTTGAACTAGTTCATGTAGAAAGTGAACTTCCCCAGCACTGGTTGCCACTCCCACGTGACCTGCTGACTAGGTTGATGTCAACTTTTTCATTGTTGTCATGACAGACAGCGCACATTCTCCTTCCGTGAACCTCTGGAGTTGTGAGTTTAGACTTTTTTTCGACTTTTTTTTAAACTGTTCCTGTGGTGTTGAGCAACTATAATTCCTGTTAATCCTATAATTTTATATTTTTATTTATTTAAAGTGAATTAATTGTAGCTAATGAAAAATAAATAAAATTAAATAGCAAAAGTAAATCGTAAGTGGAAGTGCATCTGTCAATTCATTGAATGTTCAAAATAGTCATCTTTATTTAGAAAAAAAATACACATTGGTTGGCCTATTCATGAGCATATATCAGCAATTAGGCTAGTTTAGGGAATATGGCATTATTAATGTATGTGCTAAGGTATGTGTGTTTTTTTTTAAATAATTATTCATGTACAAACAGTAAGGCAATAGTAATAATTCTAGATAGCCTGTGGGTAAACCACTATCAGTGAGTCTGCCCGTGGGGTGGGGGCGCCGCGCCAAGCAGTGTCCCACATTGTCCCTCAGAAACATACCCCTTGTCCCCCCTTGGGCTTATTAGCAGGTGGTCACCCTAGCGGTAGTTGTAGTTGTGCGTTAGCGCCTATCAAACGGCAGCTTGTTTCGCGCATTTGTTATGGAATGGAGCACATATATTCTTTTCATTTATTCTCGGAATGTGAACTGTTGGCTGTAAAGGGGGTCGCACACCGGACGAGAAGCGCCGCGTCACGTTTAGGACAACTCCAGTAACGTTATCGAACACCGGACGCGCACTTTCTCATCAGTGTATGGCCAGCAATATTGTTATGTTTAATGACAGAAAATGAAGATAATGTCTGTTCTATGTTATTGTACTGTACAATTAAATACAATCGTTGCTGAGTCTGCATTCTGAAAACTTTACCTCAGAGCATCCGTTCACAGAATGAATTGAGAATCTCACGTGAAAAATCTAATAATAATCAGTAATTGTCATTCAAGCAGCTGATTTCTGTAAATGACTGCAAAACTAAATGCATAGATATTGCAGCATAGGGCAAAGTCAGGATCCATTAGCAACGGTTTGAGGCAAAAATAATTACAATTTTATATAAAACTATGTAAATGGCGCTCTGTGGCGCAGCAGGGTTTTGAACACGGTCCTGAAACGTTGCTGGGCGCCGCGGACAGACGCCGAATGGCGCCGCCAGTATGTGTACACTTATAGATAATAATGTGTTCGAATAATTATGTGGTGCAACGCGGCGCTGCAGCTTCTCGTCCGGTGTGCGACCCCCTTAACGTTAATTTTGTGAAACTGTAGCTGTGGTTGAATACTTACACGACATGAAAAGATGTGTCAAATGTACATTGCAGACATCCCAAGTCTCCCGGATCTCCCGCATATTGATAGCGTTTCCCTGATGCCCGCAAATTAGTTCAAATCTCCCGGGATATAATGTTAGAGCGAGACATACTGCGCGCATAACATACAGCGCGCTGCGCGTGCACTGTACAGAGGGAGAGACTTTGCGTTTGTGCCTCGCGAACGCGAAAGTTAGCCTTCCCTCCCACCCCCACAATCTTGTTATCGAAATATACCTCCCGGAAATGAATTCTTGCAGGTTGGGATAACTGACATTAAATTGATTTTTTATTTTTATAAAGTTACCAAGGAGGGCCAACCACGTCAACTCCTTGCGAGAGACCTGCCCCTTCAAACCCTCTCCACCATAGCTTCGTCCAGTGACTCGTACAGTAACATCTGTGATAACTAATTTACTTTTAAACCTGACTTTTCTTGCACGGTTATTTCAGTTTAATGAAAAACAAGCATGTCATTAAACGCAACGTTTATAGAATTCGAACTTTACCTCATCCATGACAACTAATTTTCGATTCCCGTCTGACTGATTTATCCACGGTGGAGTTGAAAACAACAGTTCCCATCATTCCGCGTTCCTCCACGGCGTCATCAAGCAAAGCCGTTGTTGTTGTTTTGAATGTAGCGCCCTCTAGCGGCATCTAGATCTTAGGTATTGCACCTTTAACTTTTCACTTTACAAAAGTGATAGAAAAACTGTAATAAATAAAATAATCCAATGTATTAGTGTCCAACTCACAAATAATAATAGAACAGCCTTATTTATATAAATGCATAATTATATTAATCATTCATAGAATAAATACACAATAAATGAATTCATAAAACTGTAATAAAATTGTATACATATTTTTCCCCACATCCTATTCAATTTGCATTTCAGCAGTTGCAGTAAATTTGCATTGATGAATAGACCAAATCTGCTTATTTCGAGGAAGACTAATTAGTCTTGAGCATATTGATTGTAAAATATCACATATAATACTTTGTTAGATAGCTACTTTTTCAAAAAGGTATGATTTAGTTTAACGTAATATATGCGGATCATAGAAACAGTGAATTAATTATCCAGTAGTATTAATTATTTATTTTGCTATTTAATCATGCATTTTTATTTAATTATCTTTTTTTATTATTTGAGAATGTTTCTGGATGCAGGGATTAAATTAAAAAAAATTATTTTGACTGATTTTTTTTTTTTCAGGCCAAGTCATATTCCTGTAACTATTACAATAGTCAAAACCGATCTAATATTGCCAGTTTGCATAATTTGAAAGCTATTTTAATCTATGAAAAACAATTACTTATCTTGACAAATAGGCCTCAACCATCTACATAACTTTTCAGTGCATGTTTTTATTTATCTTATAAGATCAAACAATGCTAACTGGCTGAGGGAAAAGTGAAGTTTCATACCTTTATATATTTAACTTTTAGGCTATTTAACTTTAACTTTGTATCCCATTAGAGAGCTGACTTATGTTTAACTGAATTGTTTACTTTATTTCTCATTGTATAGCTTATTATAGCCACCTATTAGGCTACTTATACTTTTGAATGGGATATTATCATTAAAACTGACATTTAACAAAAGAGACAGGGTTGTGTAATTTTATATATTCTAAAATATATAAAATATTCTTTAAATATGTATGTTTTTACTACCCAGATAGCAAACTGACATTGAATCAACGTGGAAACGACGTCTCTCATGACATTGAAACAACGTTGATTTGCTCATCGAATTAACGTTGAACCAACGTCAGACGCGGCATTCTTCAAAGCTAAATGAAATCGAAAATTGGTTTGCTTTCATAACGTTGAAACAACGCGTTGATTTCAAGTTGATTTTGCGTTAGTTTTGAAAGAATGACGCATCTGACGTTGGTTCAACGTTAATTCGATGAGCAAAAAAATGTCAGATCAACGTTGTTTCAATGTCATATTTCCACGTTGATTCAATGTCAGTTTGCTATCTGGGTATACATTCTCTTCACTGTGTGTAATACAAAACAATACAACCCTGTCTGTTTGTTAATGTCAGTTTTAATGATTAATAATGTTTCACATTTTTAAAATGAAAACAAAAAGAAGCAGGGTTGTGTTTTATATTTCGTGTTGTAGTGAAGATAGTCAATGTGAGTTAAGGTTACCTGAACCACATTTTTGTGGCCATTAATATGTTTATGATAATATGTCCATTTATAAATGAAATGAGGCAAAATGCTGTTTTATATGTATTTTGTTTTATTGTTGATGAAAAGAAGCAAAGTTGTGTTTTATACCAAGAGATAACCGGAGTCGCGTGCTGAGTGACGCGAGAATGACCGGACTCGCGTCCTCTCGTCCTCGGGAGTTCGTTCTCCGAAGTTTGCGTTCTTGGTATTGAGAAACGACCAATATTGACCCGCGTTCTGTTTTCTATCATACGACCGCAGCAAACGCGCAGTAGTCTGACATGCACTTCTCAAAATCTAAGACTAATTGGAGCAGTTTTTGCTTGAGCGGGAATTGAAAAACCGGAGTGGACCATGAGCGAAGTGATTACAGAATGCTTAGAGTGGAGAGAGGAACGTGCTTTCGCTCCACTCCAGGCTTTATCACATTCTCCTCAGCAGGGTGAATACACATCGTCTTTCCTTAATAAATAATAAGCTGTATAAAATATCTACTTACCGTGTGGTTTTGAGAAGCATTGCGCGACGCGGAATCATGAATTATTATATAACAAGCTGAAAGATTATGATTTGAATTTTTGAGTGACAGACAATTAGAAGGGTGGGGGCACACTGGGGGGCCAATCAGTTTTCAGGAGGGGCCAGTGCCCCCATGGCCCCTCCCCTGGCTACGCCACTGGCGGCAACGGAGTAGCTTACCATGCCAGTGACGTAGCCAAATGTTGAAATCCAACATGGTGGCGCCCGTGTAACAAAAACAACACTTTCAATGTACCATTTTATCCCTTTTAACAAATTCTGCCATTTTAAAAATTGTAGCAATGAGTGCTCATGAATAATTTTTACAGTCCGCGACCTGCTCACTGGGTGATAGTTGGTCTCTGTTAACTTGTGTCAAAGGATATCACAGATATAACATTTTATATATGGTAACTTTGTATTTTGTGTCTGAGAGGGGTTCTGTTGTTTGTATGTTATAAAAAACAAAAAAGACAAATAAATATATTGTTGGAAAAAAAAATTGTACCAATGAGAATAAATAAAATACATCTGTTATATCACCTTTTCTCAAATTTCAGTTTAGTTCATCTTTAAGCTGTACGTTTTTGTTAATACGTGTTTCCGGAAACAGTTAAATATACCTTCTGTAAGTCATACGTACGGAAGGTTGGTCTGGACCACTATTAGCTTTACCTTATCACTGTTGCAGGTCTATGAATACAATTCTTAAGTTTTAATACACCCAGACAGTGTTTAATTAGACTAATTTAAGTGTTTTCATGCTAAGAATAAAATTGTCATTGCACTGAATTGTTGTTAGATTTTTCATTATCCAAAGGTACATCGGCTGGCAAACCATTAAAGTCTTAATGGTCTATTTGACTAATGGTTGTGGTGGGGGAGTTTGCTCAAACTATGGCAGCGATACAGCGAATAGTTGTTTTAAAAGACAGCGCCGTCTGTGGAGCGCTATCAAAGGCCAGTGAAAGCATGACAGTCAGATAAGTCCTATTAGGACGCTAATTGTTCCTCATGGGCTCGTACGGTATTTTAAACATTTACATGGAGAAAGTATGTGAATCCATAATGTCAGTGTTTTTTCTCACCCAACCCGTGTAAAAATCTGTGGCCAAATCACTTACTGTTTTTTTGACAAACACCAAGGTTGTGTGTGTGTTAGTAATTTAATCTCTAAGTTTACAATAAGAGATCACTTCAAACTTCACTGTTTTAATCCTTTTTGATTACTGCTGAGCACCGTACGTACGATGTAGGCGTACAATTTTATTACTGAAATGCTGAAAAGTATTTAAAAGAACAAGATTTCATCACAGCTCCACCTCAGCGAACAAAAAAGGAGAAAGAAAGCATGTAAACATTTGAAATAGGTTGTTATTACGGCAGTAAAATATAATACCATTTTAAAATATAGGCTAGCCTCAAAGTGGGGGCCGCAGCAAGTTGGAAAAAGAAAAAGCTGTAAAAATTATACGTTATACATATACAATATACAAACATTATACTTTTAATGGTAATCTTTTAGAGATCGCGAAGCAGGGGTTTCGGCTCCTATTTTTAATCGAAGTCTATTCTTTTTGCAGCGGTGCTTAGGGTCATTTAAGTGAAAGCACACTTTGGATGGGAAAAATAAATATGATTTTACACAAAAAGTGCCTGTGTTTTAACAAGAACTGGAGTAGGCTATGTCAGAAAAGAAAATGAATACTTACCCAAAGGAAATCTAACCATTTAAACTTGTTTTTATTATTCAGTTTGGGTAAAAGTATATGGTATTTTATAAAAATAATAATATTTGTGTATAATATATAAAGTGGTTAGAAAAAATGAAATCGGAATCGGCTAAAATTTGCATCGGCAGGTCAAACTCAATGAAAAATCGGAATCAACCTAGAAAATTGTAATCAGTGCATCTCTATAATCTTTCTGATTGTAAGGTATCAAACACCATTACATAATCTGATGTTCACCTAGATGATTTATTTATTTATTTGCCGTAGCATTGTCGATGGGTTCAATAACACATCCCGCAAAAGGGGAGGCTTGGCCAGAACCTAGTGGTATTTGGGGGGCCTTGTCATAGAAAAGTTTGGGAACCCCTGGGTAAGGCTATAATTTGGCCTATTTTTTTATAATACTTCATTAATGCAATTTCAACTATTTCTGAAGTGTTTATTTTATACAGAATACCACTTTCTCACATAATGCAAATAAAGCAGACCCTGCACGAGTAATTCTCGAGTGATATGAATTGATTGTCCATCGTTATCAACAAATTCAGCACTATCGCCCCGGACACACGACCACACCTGGTAACGTCGCATGTAAGGTATATCTTAAGCAACTTCCTAAGGTATAGTTCGGGGAACACGCCTAGAAATGTTACACCTTTAGTTAAGTTATACCTTAAGAGTCTTCATAGCGTGCCGAGACAACATTATCGGGAAATGCAGCCTTGATTGCTCATGAAGTGAAGCCACCATATTATTCCCTCAAATTCTATTGAATGAATACATTTATTCATTTAGCTGACGCCTTTTATCCAAAGCAACTTACAATTGCTATATATGTCAGAGGTCACATGCCTCTGGAGCAACTAGGGGTTAAACAGTTGTGCTGATTAATGTTTTTTTTGTGTGTGTGTAAACCATAGTAACAATTTAAACCATTTATTTTTCCCTCCAGGATTAATTGTTAAATAGAACCTAAACATATAAACGGTAGTTAACACTACTGTTCAAAAGTTTGGGGTAAACAAGATTAAAGCAACACCATGGAACTTTTCCTCTGCGGTCACCCTACGGGTTGGAAGCGGTATTGTTCATTACCGCTGTCATAAATAATTTAGCCTGCTTCAGCCTACTGTTGCACGCTCGCTGCAACAGTGGCAGACATACCAACCTGCAATAGTCATTTTAGGGAGGTATATCTTGGTGACTGGATTGTTGACGAAGAGGTTGACAAGCTTTCATGAGGCACACTCGCAAGGTCTCTCCCTCTCTGACATGCGCACGCTACGTGCGCAGTATATTCTGTCTTGCATGCTCGCTCTAGATTCCGGGAGATTTGAAGTAATTTGCGGGCATCGAGGAGATGCTATCAATATGCGGAAAACTCCTGGGAGACTTAGGAGGCGTTTCTCAATGTCAAGGAAGGATCCTTGGAAGCCGGAATTTCGAGGATGCTACGTCATCGACGTCCGTCGAAGGACTGTTCCAATGTCGAGGATCCTCAGAATTTCAACCAAGGACTGAGTCCTTCGTTCGGAAAATATCCCATACACAGGAAAGGATGCATATGTGTAGCCTTCGCGCTCTTAAATCACCCACAATCCTATGCGCAGCTTTGCTATCTTGTTCAAAAAATAAAAAAATGTCGACCGTTAGCGGAGTCGGAGTGATAACGGCAATATGCAACAATATGCTTTCAAATGTAAGCAAGTATAATTTCAGTTTAGCCATTTATTTAATGTTTGTTAAACTATTTAACATATCGGCTCAAATTTGCTGAGGGGATTTAAAGCTGTTCCCTTTTACTGGTGATTAACTTTTTAATTTTTACTTCATATAACGTTATAGCCTTTTTTGTTGGTCACATATTTTACCATTGCATGTGTTTTAACAGCTAGATCATGTTGCTATGGACGTAGTGCTAGTTCTGTTCACTCCGGTAATATAATCGTTTTTGAATGAATAAACTCCTTTTTAAATAAATATTTTGTGTCAAATTATTTGGTAGGTAGCCGTTTGGTAGGTACAACCCCTTCAGGCTGATTCAATCAAGACCCCTCTGCTTTAGAGTTTGCGGGGTTGTATTCACTATAACAACCGCCTGGTCATTATCCCTTATACTTTATTTATTTATTTATTTCTATGAGGACTGACAAGACAAAATAAGGACTGTCAACAAACAGTGCAGTACACCGGCACTATGATTTTTGCAGCGCCGAAGCGGACCTTTCACTGATGTAATGACGCAATGACGTGCACTTGCTAGCCTGTTCCATTTACGTGTTCTCCGAATGCTAAAGAGGACCCTTGCCTAGCCTCTGAAGGAAATGACTTGGAAGGACCCGTCCTGCCAAGGAAGTATCCTTGACATTGAGAAACACCTAGGATGTCTGCAATGGCCACAGACATTTTGAGGAAGTGGTGGGGGAAGTGATGTATGCTGTAAAGCAGTCGAATTTTGCTGTTGTTTTTTTTTTTTTTTACTTTCTATTCATCAAATAATCCAGAAAAACAAAAATATGAAGCAGCACAACTGTTTTAAACACTGACAATAATCATAAATGCTCTTGAGCATCAAATCATATTATAATGATTTCTGAAGGATCATGTGAAGCTGTGATGCAGAAAATTCAGCTTTGATAACAGGAATTAATTATATTTTACAATATTTTCACACAGAAAACAGTTAACCTATTAAAATAATAATAATAATACTATTTCACAATATTATTGTTTTTAATGCTCTCTTTGTGAACATAAGTTGATATTAGTGTATGTGTGACGATAACCAGTTGGAGTGCCCCAGAGAATCACCAGAGGGCACTCCACATCAGAACTGATCACTCCCACCAGAACTCAATTTCCCATAATGCCTCTTCCCTGTGACTGATTACACACACACCTGCACCTCATCAGACTCTCCATATAAGCCACACACAAACATTGATTCAGTGCGAAGTAGTGCATTGCCACGGCTTGTAATTTCTGAGCGTATATCCTGTTTCTGGTTTCTCTGGTTTTGATCCTGGTTTGTTTCCTGACTTCTGCCTGTTTGCTGCCTGCCCTGATCTCCTGCCTGTTACCTGACGACTCTCTGCGCTCACTCTCTGATATCCCTGTTTTGCTGTTTCCTAACCCCTGCCTGTTTGATGATTCTAAATAAAGCTGCACTTGGATCTACATCTCCCAGTCTCGGAGCATTTCGTAACAGAATACTTCGCCACTTCAGATCCAGCAGCCGAGAGAGAACCGAGATCCACCATGGACCCACTTATTAGTCTCTTCCGCCTCAGCCAAGGTAATTGTTCTATAGAGGAATATGTTGAGGAATTTTGTGAGCTATGCCATGGGGTAGACTTGGACGATTCAGTTTTAAAAGATGCTTTCCGATATGGACTTAAGCACATAATAAATTATCTCATGCCTGATAATACCCCTCAATGGACTTTATGTCAGTATATTGAATTCGCCCTGAGGATTAGCGGCTCATCATTTACTGTGGGCTTTGAGGATAAGGCCGAGGGGGTGTTCCTAGAGACCGTTCAGTCAGAGACCGTTCAGCCAGAGACCGTCCAGCCAGAGCTTCACCACAACATGCCTGAGCTTCATGCCGAGCCTGCGCTCACCGTCAGCCCTGCCGAGCCTGCGCTCACCGTCAGCCCTGCCGAGCCTGCGCTCACCGTCAGCCCTGCCGAGCCAGAGACGCTTCACGTCAGCCCTGCCGAGCCAGAGACGCTTCACGTCACTTCTGCCGAGCCAGTGTCTATGGACAAGATGGCCGTTTCAGAGACTGTTCACGTTCCTTCTGCCAATCTAGAGATTGTTCAAGTCACCACCTCCAAGCCAGTGTCTAAGGACAAGATGGCCACCTCTGACCCAGTGTCTGAGGACAAGATGGCCGCCTCCGAGCCAGTGTCTACGGACAAGATGGCTGCCTCCAAGCCAGTGTCTAAAGACAAGATGGCCACCTTCGAGCCAGTGTCTACGGACAAGATGGCTGATTCAGAGACTGCTCACGTCACCGCATCCGAGCCAGTGTCTAAAGACGAGATGTCCGCCTCCAAGCCAGTGTCTATGGACAAGATGGCTGATTCAGAGACTGTTCACCTTACTTATGCCAATCCAGAGACTTTTCACGTCATTGCCTCCGAGCTAGTGTCTAAGGACAAAATGGCTGCCTCCGAGCCAGTGTCCGTTTCTGTGTTTGTGTCTGTCCCAATGTCTGTGTTTGTTCCAGAGCCAGTGTCGGTTCCTGTTCCGGAGTCGGTGCCGGTTCCTATTACTCCCTGTTCTTCACCGCCGTGGCCGCCTGAGGGATCTTCACCGCCGTGGCCGCCTGAGGGATCTTCACCGCCGTGGCCGCCTGAGGGATCTTCACCGCCGTGGCCGCCTGAAGGATCTTCACCGCCGTGGCCGCCTGAGGGATCTTCACCGCCGGGGCCTCCTGAAAGGTGTTCACCGCCGTGGCCACCTGGGGGGTCTTCACCGCCGTGGTCGCCTGAGGGATCTTCACCGCTGTGGATGCCCGAGGGTCCCACAGTTCCGCCCTGGTCACGTCCACAGCCTGCTCTGCCCTGGTCATGCCCACAGTTTGCTTCGCCTTGGACGCCTGAGGGTCCGACAGCTCCGCCCTGGCCTTCGCCTCGTCCAGCTCCGCCCTGGCCTTCGCCTGCACAGCCTGCTCCGCCCAGGTCGCCTGCACAGCCTGCTCCGCTCTGGTCGCCTGCTCAGCCTAATACGCTCTGGTCGCCTGCACCTCTTCTGCTCCACGGACCTGGCCCTCCATCCCACCCCCAGATCCGCCTTCGCTCCACCGCCCACCTGGACAGTTTTGTTTGTTTTGAGCGTCTGGAAGCCGCTCTTTGGGGTGGGGCTATGTGACGATCACCAGTTGGAGTGCCCCAGAGAATCACCAGAGGGCACTCCACATCAGAACTGATCACTCCCACCAGAACTCAATTTCCCATAATGCCTCTTCCCTGTGACTGATTACACACACACCTGCACCTCATCAGACTCTCCATATAAGCCACACACAAACATTGATTCAGTGCGAAGTAGTGCATTGCCACGGCTTGTAATTTCTGAGCGTATATCCTGTTTCTGGTTTCTCTGGTTTTGATCCTGGTTTGTTTCCTGACTTCTGCCTGTTTGCTGCCTGCCCTGATCTCCTGCCTGTTACCTGACGACTCTCTGCGCTCACTCTCTGATATCCCTGTTTTGCTGTTTCCTGACCCCTGCCTGTTTGATGATTCTAAATAAAGCTGCACTTGGATCTACATCTCCCAGTCTCGGAGCATTTCGTAACAGTATGTTTGAAGTTTTACTTACTAGTCATATGGTTCATAGCGTCTTAGAGATTATGATCAGGACAATAAACTCGTCTGCAATGGTGCAGGGCATCAGTGTGGAAGGATCTACGAACACAACAAACCATTTGTCACAGAGCCAACAATATTATTATACAATGCAAGGTTTATTAAAAGGGGAAAAAAAGCTACAGCAGAGGGCAAAATGTAGAAAAGAGAAAGAATATAAAGAATATACAGAAAATAATTTCTTAATTAAGATAAAATAATTTGTTTTTAGGTTTGCTTATTCATTTATTGCTCATACAGTGTCATTTACTTTTGGATGTCAACACCTTCTTAAAATAAATCATACAAATTAAAACTGTAAATTTGAGAAATTAAAGAAATAAGAAAATTGGAGATTCCCCGGATTATTTTGTTGCTGCTGAAATCACAGAACATTTTTTTTTTTATCAATATTTGTTTACCATTGAGCAGCTAGTTTCAGCCAATGTTCAAGCTCCATGTAAGTGACGTCACCGATCAACAGTACGTTTATGTTAACGTTAAATAAATTAGCTCATTTCCAAGTAAAACCTTTATGAAAACTCTCATTTGCACATAAGAGTTGCAAATAAGCCCAAAATTAAAAAACAAAACAAAAACAAAAGCTCAACCGAGTTAACGTTAGATACCTAACTTACCTAGCTGCTATTCTGAAAATGGTTGAGATGCTAACGGACTTCTTCCGAAGACACTAAAGCATGTCTTTAAAGAAAATATTCACCAAAAGCGTGTGAATTACAAGTAAGAGAGGTGTCAAAAACAGTTGTGTGTATTATTTGTGGCATTTTAGAGACTAATGCTGCGTTCCAGGCAGGTTTTTAAGCACGTACATCACAACTTCAAACCATGACTCACGACTTTGTAGCGTTCCAGGCCAGTCACGCCAAACTACCTGAGTGCAATATACATACTTATTTTTTCAGACACATAACATTGTAATCGTGTGTGAATTATTATCATTATTATTATATTATTAATTTGACTGCAACGTTATATTGTCCTAAAGTGTATTCTCACCATGTACAGCCTGCAGATACACTGCATCCGTAGGGGCTGCCATTGTTGTTTTGTATGGTTTTGCGGGCTATGCGACGTCAGAACTCGTAACTGGGAGTACATCGATCTTGTACGAGTTCACGGGTGGGAAGTCACGGGTGGAAAAACATGAGTTACAGTTTGCCTGGAACACGGCATAACCTTACATGAAAGCAACAGTGAAAACAGTGTTTGAAAGCGACTCAAAAGTTCACGAGCACGGCCATTGATTAAACCACGTCAAATCATGCAGCATTTACAAATATAAATATCTATAATTAGAACAGTACTAAAAGAAAAATCTCATAAATACTCAAATATTAATTTTAATTTCAAACTAAGTTTGGAGATCTATGACTCTTTCATATGTGCAATGGCATATGCCCACACATAACAAACTGCAGTCACAATTAATAATATAAAATACATACAAAAACTTTTTTGACCACATTAGTTATTTTTGCTAAAGCCTAGCCTACTTCTGGTAAGTGTTAATGCTTTTCCCTGCGGGCTTAAGTAAAAATATGTCTGTGAAAAAAAGTAGGCCTAGTATGGTTTAATTCAATTCAGTTATTTTGAGATAACTACATTTTCATGTCAATATGTGTTCATTTTGACCAGGAACCATGCGCTATCACTTTAAAGGGTAACTAAACACCAAAACAACTTTTTTTAGTTAATGATCTGTAAGAATGGAGCTTCATAAATGCTGTTCATTGATTCGAGTACATTTTTTGACAATTGAGTATAAAGTGTTTTGATTTTCAAATATATGGTGTAAAAACGTCTGAGTGCTGCCCTCTTCAGGTTAAACGGAAAGCTCCTGCAGTAGGGGTACTTTCTGACGTAGGGAACTCTCAGACGCCACTCTGTCACGCCCTTGGTGCGAGCTCACCACGCCCTTGGCAGCCCCTGGTATAAAAGCATTTGGTTCCGTCAAAACTACTGTAGCGAGTCAGGAGTTGGATTTATGAGTATTGAAAACGATCAGGATAGCATATATTAGCATCTAGTTAGCATAGCATTTATATAGTTATTTAGATTATTTTGTGTAGCTAGTAGCATAGTACAGTTAGGATAGCTTCAAGTTAGCATAGATTTATCAGTGTTTAGTACATTGATCAGGATAGTAACGGAATAGAGGTGGACATGAGCTTCTCCACACAGCTCCACACGCAGTGCCAGACACTGCTCGTCCTGCATGGACTCCTCCACCGCAGCGGCGTCTCTTGATGTGAGTGATCATGGATATTTTAATTACAATTTATGGTTAGCATAAAATTAATCCTCTTTTCCGAGGGAAAAATAAATGGTTTAAATTGTTACTATGGTTTACACACACACACAAAAAACATTAATCAGCACAACTGTTTAACCCCTAGTTGCTCCAGAGGCATGTGACCTCTGACATATATAGCAATTGTAAGTTGCTTTGGATAAAAGGCGTCAGCTAAATGAATTTTTTCACATAGCGGCAGAATATCAATATGAATATATGCCCACAGAGCGTGCGCTATTGAGATCAACTCGACGACAAAACTCATCAGATGCCGGTCGCGATGCGGGAGTTAAGACCGCAGTTTGAGCCAGCGGCTCGAATGGATTTGGTCCTGTGTCTACATACAATTCACCCTCATCCACTTCAGGTGACGGTGAAGGTGAGGGAGAAAAGTCCTCGACTTAAAATGGCCGCTCTATTGCAAAGGCAGCTACTTGCGTCACTCCAGTCTCTCTCTATTTTAGAGTCTGACAGCAGCTGTCACTCACGGAGGGTCTCAGGTGCACGCCCCCTGGCCCCGCTGGGGTCTGCCCATTTTTTCAGCATTTTTCAAATATTGCTAGTGGGTGGAGTCAGTCTCTGACCAGGGGTTTAGTTACCCTTTAATTCGCGCTGTCACTTCAAAACATTCTTTTGGCAGCACTGGATTCACTAGGACTAACGCTTTCTCTGCGCTAAAACTGCACTAAAATTAAACTGAGAGGGGTTATAGTAGCCTACTTGTTGTCCTACTGTTAGTTTAACTGCTTCTATTGCTCTCATTTGTAAGTCGCTTTGGATAAAAGCGTCTGCTAAATGAATGAAAATGTAATTCAGTGCGTGCAACGATAAATAGTGCTGAGCATGTCTGAGAGACTGAGAGTTTTAAATTGTGCAGCCTACAGCTCTACTACGTCTAAAAAGACCAGCCATTTCTCATTTTTATATCAAATCCTTTATCAAAATGTTTAATTCTAAAATACATTTTTGTTGTTTGAATGCAAAGAGCGGACCCGCGCAAACGTCGGCCTGCTATATGGTGGGCCGACCCAAAGCCACTGTAACGGAGCTGGGAAATAGAGCACTGACTGACAGGAGATCTACCTATGCCTGGCCGATGCCTCTGCGACGTTATAGGAAGGGAGGCCGACGCTCAATGTTTGGCCGATGTCGGCCAGACGTGTGCTATCTGGGTGTAGTAGACTAAACAGCAATTTAAATCTATTGAGTATTCCTGCCCTGAGAGCAGCGGGTAGTACACTAAAATAACAGCGATTTGAACTTCTGCTCTGAGAGCAGCGTGTAGTACACTAAAATAACAGCGATTTGTACTCCTGCCCTGGGAGAAGCTGGTAATGCACTAAAATAACTGTGATTTGTACTCCTGCCCTGAGAGCAGCACGTAGTACACTAACCAGCGATTTGAATCTATCGAGTGAATCTGAGTGTAAGTTAATGTTTGCTTACATCCTGTCTAGGTGGGGGCTGAGGCCCGGGGAATGGAGACTCAACCATAGACAGTATAAGAAGTGGACAGAGCCATCTTATTGGAACTCCATTGAGACAAGTGAAGCCCGTTTTTGGCAATTTTTTAGCACTTCCGTTCCTGACGCGCAGACTCAAACCGACTCAAACAGAGCTTTGCGACGTAGATGTGACGTGAGCAAACTGTCTGTCTTCTAGTGGCTGTGGCATGAGAAATCTGAATCATTCCCTTTCCGAAACTTGCAGAGGCGGAGAGTGTGAGTAGGAGCTTTCCATGAGCTAGGAGGAGGAGAAACTTTTGCTAGGTATTCTGATTAATTATTTCGTCATTTTGTCTCCTCGTTTCCCCGATTGCCCGCGAGCTTCTCCTCCTCGCCATACGGTAATCCCTCTACTGTGCGACAGAGAGTCACTTGTTATGACACAATCGTTAGTTTTACAAAAAACTGCTCCTACGGGGCCATAACATAAGCTACAAGGTAATGGGGCATTTTATACATTGTCGTGTTTCTTTAGAAATAAATAATGGACAAATGGGGTCTTCAAACGCCTCAGATGTAAAGTTATTCGCTGTCAAAGTGATGAATGGGAGTCAATGGAAATGCTAACGCAAGTGAAGTTCTGCTACAAGATGGCAGCTCCCGTGAGGCTTCAACTTCCGGGCGATGGATTACCCCCTTGGACTCAACAAGTCATCAAGTGTTCTTGATTTGGAAGAGGTATGATGGAAGTAGACCTGTTCACTCAGCTTCTGGGAGTTCTAGAAAGGGTTCGCCATGACAGAGTTTTGGCCGGCCCAAGTCTGACGTGAAGTAAAACATTTATACGTTTTGTTGTTGTTGTTTCTTTGACAACACATGGTTTATGGAAAACACTCAAAGCGGTCTTGTGACCGACTTTTGCCTGAGACATACCGGTTGATAAAAAAAACCCTGCTGTATAGTGAAGCACAGAGCTCTTAGGAGTAAGAATGGGTAGGCGTGAAATATTAAGCAATGTTAAATGACAGAGAATTATTTTTTAATTATTTTTACATCTTAACTACAGAAACATGCTAAAATATAGCAGTATTAATGAACTACACAAGTTGTAAATGTACTGCACACCATCTATTTGACCAACAAGTCTAAGTATAAAACTATACCAAAGCATATTTATTGTGATTTTAAAATTAATATATTTAATGATTTTTTTGGTTTTTGTTTTTTTGCAACCATGGTACAATATACATAACATATTTGCACATGTAGCACAAACATGTAAAAATAGTATCTCAAAGTGATTTTGATGGCACTTTACCCATTAAATATTTTTTTGTATTCTGCTCTGGCCTAAAGACAATAATGAAACACTTAGGCGCAAAAATACAGAAAATCAAACCAAAGCTTGAAGCTAAAATGGCAAATATCTCCACAGCTACAGTAAATTTCCCTGGAGAACTGACATAAGCTGGAATAAAGGTGATCCAAACAGCACAGAATATGATCATACTGAATGTGATGAATTTAGCCTCATTGAAGTTATCAGGGAGCTTTCGGGCCAGAAAAGCTAAAATAAAGCAAAGGAAAGCTAGAAGGCCAATATAACCCAGTACAGCCCAGAAACCAACAGCTGATCCTAAACTGCATTCTAGAATTATTTTTTCTTTGTAGTGTTGCATATTATTGTAAGGATATGGAGGAGATATTGTTAACCAAACCACACATATCAGTACCTGTACAAGAGTGAAACCAAAAACACTGAGTCTCTGTTGTGCAGGCCCAAACCATTTCATAACATTACTTCCTGGAAGTGTAGCCCTGAAAGCCATTAACACCACTATTGTTTTTCCGAGAACACAGGAGATACAGAGAACAAATATGATCCCGAATGCTGTGTGACGCAACATACAGGACCACTCAGTGGGCCGACCAATGAAAGTAAGTGAACAGAGGAAACACAGTGTCAATGAGAAGAGCAGCAGGAAGCTCAGCTCTGAGTTGTTGGCTTTTACTATTGGAGAGGCCCTGTTTTTGTAGAAGACAAGAGTAATGCTCAAAGCCACTAAAGAGCCAACAACAGAAAAAACAGCTAGGACAACCCCAAGGATCTCATTCCAGGAGAGAAACTCCACTGGTTTAGGAAGACACTTGTCCTTCTCAATATTGGGCCAGTTCTCGGGAAGGCATTTATGACATTCTAAAGAATCTGGAAGATGAAGAAATCAGTGTTTAACAGCCATTTATAACAAACAATTTTTAGACATATATTCATGCATACAATTATATTAATTTCAAAAAGCATAATTAAAAGAAATAAATTAAGTAGTTTATTAAAATATTGTTATATTGTTATTAAAATATTTTTAACAACAGTGCTTCACTGCTTAGTGGTATTTAAAAAAAAAGGGGGTGGGGGTGGCGTGTCTACTAAACTTAAGTAGTTAATGTAAAGTAGCAAACATGCAGAAACATGCAGAAAAAAACTTCATTAGGAAATTCCATCATAAAAAATTGATAGCTGTGCCTCTCATAGCTGTATCAAGGTCAATAAGTCCTTTAAAATATCAGATGATTTAACTTTTTTTATGAAAGGCAAGATAAAAAAAAATGTAACTCAGTTCCTCAAAAATGTGAAGATGAAATAATTTGAAAAAAGTACTTTCTACGTTTAAAAATATATACACAGGGCTTGACATTAACCTTTTTGCTCACCAGCCACTGTGGCTAGTGGTTTTCTTTCTCAACTATTTACGTTCACTATGTTACATTCACATAACTGGCCAAGACTGTCATTTTGAAGTTATTTTGTGTGTATTTGACTGTTTAGGTGTGTGTATATATATATATATACATGTCCATATATGTACAGTGGTGGCCAAACTTATTAGAACGGTAAGATTTTTCAATGTTCTAAACAAGTCTATTCTGCTCACCAAAGCTTTATTTATTTGATCAAAAAAAAAAAACCCAGTAATATTGCAATCAATCAAAATGGACAGTTTGACCCCTGTGACACTCTCTCACAGCTCTTTGACAGATGTCTGGTTTTAGTGTTGGGCGATATGCTCCATTTTCATATCGTCCTATCGTCAGCCTGTGAGATCGGCGATACACGATATTATCGTGAGGGGGCGGGGCTAACTTATTTGATTATTAACTTGATTATTTAGCATACTCATTAATTTGCTTGTTTTATTAGCCTACTTCGTTTTATAAACGAGAATCTTTTTTTTCTATTTTGCTAGCAAAGGTGGAGTGTTTATTAATAGGATCAGGTTATTTCCTGGTATAGTGAGGTAAAAAAAAAAGATCCTAATACTTTTGTTTGTCAACGGGAAATTTACGGACACATTAGCCTATCCTCATGCCGTTACATGCAGCATTTTGAGTAGGGCCTATTTCTGCACGAGATGAAAACACGTTTATTTCTTGGGTCAGAAAGAGTCGGAGTTTGCGATATGTGTCCCCCTACCATTGCGCTCTCTGTCTGGATGCACTTCACATGCACACTTCAGTAAGCATGAAGTACGCGGGTTAATGTGTTTTAAATGCCGGGAGAAACCAGAGCAAGGGCCAAACGTCTAGCTGAGTCGATCGGTTTATACTTATACTTATGACTTGACTCTGATAAAGGAAAACGGATTAATGCGTTTACATGACCACATGCATTGTCAAGTTAATTCAACATAATCGGGTTAAGAACGTCTTCGCATGTAAACGCGCTCAATCTCTGAAAGTGAAAGTAAAAACGGACTGCTTTCGCCATCTGCATTAACGCCGCGTTCCCTCAGAGACGACGATGATAACGGTAACTAATACTGTTTTAGTGATATTATTATTAATACTATTTAGTAATTGTATTGTTTTAGTGTCATTAAACGTTTTGTTAATGTGTTACGGAAACAAATACTGACGAACAACGGTGCCGTTTTCATCTTGGATCTGTAGGAAATTGAATTTTGCGTCTGTTAAAACGAGCACACTTGATAATTTGTAAATGGATCAACATGCAATTCAATTTTGATGTGGGATGTTTTTTAGTCTGTTCTAAAAACATTCTCTTAGAGGAGTCCTTAGTGCGTGTCGGTATTGTTGCAATTGTTATGAGGATTGCAATTGTTATGAGGATGATTGTAAATTTAGGCAAGGCAAATTAATTGTAGTTCCTATTAATTTAATAACAATACTAGCTTTATAATAATGATAATAGGCATAATAATAATAATTTAATACATTATGGTAAAACGAGCCAATTATCGTATTGATATCGTCAAGGGCATCTGCCATCGGCGATATCTCAGACTATCGTCGATACACGATACTATCGTCTATCGGCACAACCCTATCTGGTTTTATCATTTATGTAGCCGTGAGAGAGTGTCACAGGGGTCAAACTGTCCATTTTGATTGATCGCTTCCTGGGGTCACTAAGGGCCAACCTGTCCATTTTTGATCGATCGCTTTCTGGATAACCACCATGTACCAACTCGTGTTTTTTGGATTAGAAAGGTCAACGGGTCAAATACCAGAATGTTCAATTGAATGATTGGTTCCTGGGGTCACTAAGGGCCAACCTGTCCATTTTTGATTGATCGCTTCCTGGGGTCACTAAGGGCCAACCTGTCCATTTTTGATTGATCGCTTCCTGGATAACCACCATGTACCAACACATGTTTTTTGGATTAGAAAAGGTCATCGGGTCAAAACCAGAATGATCCCACACATGTTCTCGATTAGAAATGGTCATAGGTTAATCGATATTCCAGAGATGGAATGCAAAAGGTCAACGGGTCAACAACCACCTGTCCATTTGATTGATCGATAGGTCAAAGGTTAATCAATATTCCAGAGATGGAATGCAAAAGGTCAAAGGTTTGACTACTTCAAAGATGGAATCCGGAAGGGCAAAGGTCAGCCCCGCCCCCTGTCAATCAAAAAGCAATAAATCATTTTGACACATGGTGTATCATTAGAACTACTACTAATAGCTTTATATTTCGTATAAATTAGTGGTTCTCAATGGGGGCAGTACCGCCCCCCCAGGGGGCGTTCAGAGAACAACGTTGGAAGCAAGATTTTTGAAAGGGGGGCGTTCAGGTGTTAATGGGGGGCGTTCATGAGTTTAAATATAACGCTATTTTTATATAATTTTTGTTCATTTACGTTTATTCATTTTAAGCATTTGACCCGTGCAAAATCAGTTTTTGTGTGTTTTTAGTAATTGTTGGTTTGGTGTGTTTGAGTGTTCATTGTTACAATTACACAGCAAAAGTTCAGTGACATTTTTATTTGTGCGTAGCTAATCCAAACAACGTCAAACTTGGCACTGCACCCGTAGCAAGACACCCGTCAAGTCTGAAATCCATCAGACTAACACACACACACACAAACAGACGTTCCTGCAATTTATAGATAGATAGTGAAAAATGCCCGTGCAATATAATGCCCGTGTGTTTTTGGCAATTGTTGGTTTGGTGTGTTTGAGTGCTCAAATGAATAAGCGCGATGATTCAGGGATCAAATCTGCTTTCTTCGTCCCTCTGTCTCTGGTCCTGCGCTGTGCTCAGTCAGTGTGCAGCGTGAGAGGGGGAGTAGCCAGCGGCTAGAGTGGCAAAAGCCAATGTGTGCTTCTTTTAGTGATATACTTAGCGATATCTTTTGCATTTCTAATCCAAAGAACTTCAAACTCGGCACTGCACTTACTCAGTGCCCATAGCAAGACACTTGTGAAGTTTGAGATCCATCGGACTAACAGTTCGAGAGATATGCGATTAACAGACAGACACACACACAAACACAGACAGACGTTCCTGCAATTTATAGATGGATATATAAACACTTTAAGTAGGCTATTTAAAAAGTGTTAGGACTATATCTCTTAAATTATGTTGTAAAACATATGCGCAGATTGTGAGATCATATTGTCTGTGCGTGTCTAGGGTGCGGGTAGAAAAAAATCTTCAGCAGCCTCAAAAAACAAAACAAAAAAACATTCTTCCACTCTAAAAAAATTTGTGTTTTTTTTTTTTTTTTTACGAATAGCCTACTTATTTATTAAAAGTTGCATTTCCTCACGAGACCGCAGTGTGTGAGTGACGTTCAGGAAGAGGTGACTGATAGGTTGCTCCACACAGAAAGCTCGGCTGTGCGAAAAAACACTGAACTGCATCACTGTTTTTGTTGAATAGATTTTTGTAGCTTTACTGGGTTCTGGAGGCAGTTTATAACTTTCGGGAAGCTTAGTTTGATCGGGAGATTATTCCAATACACTGCACTGACGTCTGGAGACCGCGCAAAGTATAACACACAGGTGCCATGGAAAACCAAGCGTTGCCATGGATTCTAAAAGTAGAGACGTAACTGATTTTTTTTTAGCGGAAGCAATGCAATTGTTTTAAAATCAATAAACTCCTTTTTAAAGCAACATTTTAAATTACTGATTTATTTGGTAGGTAGCCATGTAATAAACGGATTTAACCATGGATGGGGTCTGTAATGCTATTTTCTTTTCTGTGACGTTCCTTACATATTCATTGCTGGATTTATAGAAAAACATCAATCAATATTGCATATCCATAGTTATTATAATGGATATAATTAAAGAATACTTACACTGTCATAAATTAGATGTGTAGGCTAACACAAAAAAACATTTTACGCCTATTTTTTAATTTTACTCGAATAGCCACAAGTACAAATATATTTTCCCCTCAACAAATACAAATACAGATACCGTTGCTTTGCACACCCCTAATGTGCGGTCAAGTTTGGGTGTGTGTATGCTGTTAAAATGGCTGATATGCCGATATGAGTTTTGACGAGTTGTATTAAATACAAATTAAATTTTTGACAACTAGAATCCAACGCTAACTAGAATCACGCAGTGGAGGAATGAAAAGTTGACAAGCCATTGAAAAGTACTGACTTAAGAAACATATTTTTAAGTCATGTTCCCATTCACACTAAATTCTTTTTAAAAGGTAAAACTTTTTAAAAACATTTGTAGGCATTGTCAATCCCAATGCCTAATGCCAAAATGTTTTATTTGTTCAAGTAATTTAGCCTACTGGTCAGGCATTTTTCGTTAACTCGCAAAACAGTAAGGAGAAAATGACAATTTGATGGATAATTTAAATGTATTCTGTAATCACATTTTGGTAATATATTAATTAATTTGTTAATAAAAACAAATTAATTGCAATTGTGTATATACCATTGATAAAAACCAGCTCATCCCAAGGTATTTTAGGTATTTTGTATTTATACAATTCTAACATAATTTTTCATGAAAAATCAGGATTGTATTTATTTATTTTTCGAAATAAATAATTAGGTTAATGTAAGTATTTTCTTGCAAAACTCTCCTGAATGAGTAATAAAACCTACGTGCAAACATTCCCGCTTTAATGATCGTCCTTTATTTTTCAGTGAATTTGTTTTACAATATATGGCTATTACTGCCATGGGATTAATATTATAACTATTATGTAGTAGTGTAATGTAAACAGACACAACTAAAAGAGATTTTAATTTTACTTTGTTTAATTTGCACACTGAATATGGGTGGAGCTTTTAATTTTGAATTGTCAAAGTGCACCAGATTGATGAATTAAACATTAAAATGCACAAACATTTAATTTGATTTAACAAACATTAATAATTTGATTTAACAAACAACCCGTGAGGAACACTGCTATTGCTATTCCAATGCAATTTAGAGCGTTTTCTTTTTTTTTTTTTCAAATAATCCTGAAATAAAATTGAACTGTTTTCAACATTTATAATAATATTAAATGATTATTGAGATTATTAAAGGATTAGTTCACTTTTGAAAAAACTTTTGCTGATAATTTACTCACCCCCATGTCATCCAAGATGTCCATGACTTTCTTTCCTCAGTCGAAAAGAAATTTAGGTTTTTGATGAAAACATTCCAGGATTTTTCTCCATATAATGGACTTCAATAGGAACCGGATGGTTCAAGGTCCAAAAGATAGTGTTAATAACAGTTTCAGATGCAGCTTCAAATGTCTTTAAACGACACCAGACGATGAATAAGGGTCTTATCATGCGAAACGATCGGTTATTTCAAAACTTATTCCAAAAATGTAACTTTTCTAAGGACAAATGCTAGCCTTGCTATATTCTCTGAGGCGCGTTTGTAACGTCATGTAATACGTAATTACGTTCAAAAGCTCACGGGCGACGTAGCCGGAAGTACAGAATCAAAATCGTCCGACATCGTTGTTTTTCCTTTTAATTCCTTTTTTTGTTAACGGTGTTGGAGCTAGTTTGCACGTTCAACCTATGCGTTCAACTTGTAAACACTGACTCTGTACTTTCGGCTACGTCGCCCGTGACCTTTTGAACGTAATTACGTAATACGTGACGTTGCAAACGCGCCTCACAGAATAGAGCAAGGCTAGCATTTGTCCTTAGAAAAGTTACATTTTTGGAATAAGTTTTGAAATAACCGATCGTTTCGCATGATAAGACCCTTATTCATCGTCTGATATCGTTTGAAGACATTTGAAGCTGCATCTGAAACAGTTATTAACTGTCTTTTGGACCTTGAACCATCCGGTTCCCATTGAAGTCCATTATATGGAGAAAAATCCTGGAATGTTTTCATCAAAAACCTAAATTTCTTTTCGACTGAGGAAAGAAAGACATGGACATCTTGGATGACATGGGGGTGAGTAAATTATCAGCAAAAGTTTTTTCAAAAGTGAACTAATCCTTTAAGACTGGACTAATGATTGATTTAACAACACAGAAAAAAATTGCATTTAAAATTTTAATTGTACATTTATAAATATATTTGTCTATTGTACCTTTGTCTATTGTATATTTGTCTACTGTCATGTGCTTTCAGTGTGGAAAATTATCCCTTACAAATTGTCTAATATTACAATTATACTCTATATTGTATAAGAATATCCTGACAATGCACCTGTTTCATTGCTGATCTCTCCATCAGCACAGTTAATGCAGTCATAACAGCAGACAGGTCTTCCTTTTTGCACAGCTTTCCTAGAACCTGGAGAACAGCTCTCACTGCACACAGACACAGGCACCTGCAGAGGACACACAGGGCTAGTTTACACTGTCAGTGAAATGTGACCCAATTCCAATTTTTTGCTCACATGTGACACAGATCAGATGTGTTCTATGACAGTGTAAACAGGAACAAAACGCATGCATTCGGATATTTCCAGATCGGTTTCAGGCCTCATTCATATGTGGAAATAAATCGGATATGTGCCAATGCAACTGTCATGTAAACAGGCATTTTCTGAGGCATTAGGCGACGTCTCCGTAGTTTAATGACGAGAGAAACCCCCGACGCACTTCTGAACAGGGACGGATGGCTGACGAAACGTTGTGTCATAGGAGAGGAATGTGGACAGGGGAGATGTTTTCACAGGATTGTAAATGTGCCGAAATTGTTCATTTACATTTATTTTAAGCATTTAGTAATTTGTTTAAGTGGGCCATTTAAAACATGCTAGGACTATAAACATGCTCAATTATATTTTTAAAACATATGCGCAGATTAGAGTGTGACATCATATTGTGCGTGTATAGAAAGAATTAATCCGCAGCCACTCAAAAAAGAAAAAAAAATCCACACCCGTCCACAAATCCCGTTCTACTCCTGAGCGCAACTCCACTGTCAGTGTTGTTGTAAGTAGCCTACAGGCTCTAGGCAGTTTTTTGTGTTCATTTCTATTTGCAGGCTTTTTTTTTGTATAACCAGCCTAGTCTCATTGTTAATACGTAGTTATTTTACGTGTTTGCAAAGATAGAAAACTTACTTTTTAGTACGTTTGGATAAATGCTGAAACGTATAATATAGACGTATCTGCAACATTTAAACGTAACATCATTACGTTTTTACAGCTACGAAACGTATTTACGTAGGCCTATATCTTAAATCATAAACATATCTGTATAATTTCCCTTTTTACCATTTTATAGATAAATGTAAGATCCCGTAACCCTAATCACAAACCTAAACATACCCATTTTATAAATCATATAAAAAAGGATAAAACGTAATGGACAGATGTGTTGGGAAAGGGCAGTTTTATTAACAATATAGCATTAAGATTTTTGAGCCACCAATCCTACTCCTACCCCTAACCTACCCATAACAATAAAACTACGTAAACTACAATTATGAAGAAAAACATAACTAACAGACAAGTTACACATTGCGAAAATGTCAAAATCGATACCAAAAGCCGTTCATGATGAAGCGTTGCAGTCGCAGTCTTCTCTGGCAGTAATTGTAATAGTTTTGTATGAAGTACAGAGCAGAAATTAAATTACTAATCAAAATGTTAATCCGGCTTGGGTTCGCGCTTCTCCATTTCATATGAACTAAACCAACAGTCCTTCATGTCACAATCTGTGACGAAGCAGGGAAGAGCCAATGAACGTTTGATATCACTGCCGTAAAACATGACATATCGCTTCTCAAGGGCGCAATTTTTGAATTTGAATTCATCACCAGCGCGGGGTTTGACATGTACGGTCGCTGCTGAAAATGGAGACGAAGATCACGACTGGATAAGAGGCTGAATTAGGAGTTGTTTCTTGCAAACAACTATGGATTCAAAAGATTTGGATTACATCAAACTAATAAAATTGATGTTTTTTGTGAATTTTTGTTGTGTTTTAGAGGAGAAAAGCTTTATGTGTCTCAAAGTAAATAAATTATTACAAAATAGTAACGTTAAAGAATGTATTTTTAAGGTTTTATAGTGTATTGTTTAACACCATGCAGGCGAAACGACCAAAATGTTAATATTTATGAGTTTAATATCAATAAATGCGACTTAATTAATAAGACAAACTTAAACTTAAAAACTTAAAACTTAATTAATAAGACAGTGGAATGCAATGGAGTCAAAACATAATGCTACGATATTAATATGCAGAAATTGTGATACATACAAATGTGTACGTCGGTGGATTTGTTCATACGTAAATAAATTACGTTTTTGTGCTGTCAAAAAATGTAAATATTTTACGTTTTAGTACTGTAAAACGTCAGTGTGGTGTGGGGGGCGTGGTTCAGCGGTGTCTGCAGCGGGAGAGCGGGGGGAGGAGCCGAGCGGGAGGTAAACGGGTCAAGTTCAAATGATGAACACCTGTCTGTGATTTCAGTGATTGGCGGAGGAGAGCGCATTTAAGCGGGCCAGGTGGACGCTGCATTGAGAGAGAGCCTGGAGCTTGTGTGTCTGTGTGCCTGGAAACTGAGTTGATCCCTGATCGTGTCTGAAGAAGCTGTGAACAGCCGGAAGAGTGCCACGTCAGTGATGGGAAAGCTGTGAACAGCGGGAAAGAGTTTGATCTACAGTGACTGTTTTGAGTTTATTGTGAAGAGCGCTGAGGCACTGTGGAAAGAGTATTTTGAAAATAAAGCACACAAGCTCCAGTATTTGCCGACCCCTTGTCTTCTTCCATCACCCTCACTGAACCTGAATTTAACTTTGTCACAGTCAGTATTATACGTTTCTGCGCATATAAAATGTAATTATATATACGTATGATAGAACGACACTTTACGTACAAATACATACGTATTCTCATGAGATCACGTTACAGCAACAGTGAACAGCCCAATAAATAATAAAGGGATACTCCACTTTTTTTGGAAATAGGCTCATTTTACAACTCCCCCAGAGTTAAACATTTGAGTTTTACCGTTTTCAAATCCATTCAGCCGATTTTCTGATATTTAGAAGAATATCAGTAACCAGACAGTTTCTGGTCTCATTGACTTCCATAGTATATACTATGGAAGTCAATGAGACCAGAAACTGTCTGGTTACTGATATTCTTCTAAATATCAAAAAAAACGCCTAAAAGGATTCGAAAATGGTAAAAACTCAACTGTTTAACTCTGGGGGAGTTGTAAAATAAGCCTATTTCCAAAAAAAGTGGAGTATCCCTTTAAGGCTTAATGTCCCGTAGATTGGTCCGTTGCAGTACGAATGAAAGCAGTATCAATAATGTCAATCATGTGAAATGCAGTCAAGTTCGGGTGTATATGTGTTCTCACCGATACGCCTGTGATTCGTGGAGTTTTAACGAGTTTTATAGACAATGTTTCTTATTCAAAAGTGGTGTTTTGCAACTTCGCATATCGCAGTGCATGAAGCATATTTCGTGTTCGTCCATTTGTGCAAGATAATTTAACGCTTTAAGCATGCGCGATATGTTTCAGATAGTAGCCTATATGGCAAGTGTAAACACATGAATCGGATATGGGTCACAATTTAAAGAACGTGTAAACAGACAGTTAAAAAAATCGGATATAGGCAACAAATCAGAATTGGGCACAGTAGCAGAGTCAGAAATTAAAGGCTTTGGGCAAAAATGCTCTGAAAGTGAGTAAATGAGGCGTGTTGTGGAATGCTAAGCAAATATGAAGAGGTTTGTTTTGTTCAATTGATTTAAATCAATGTGTATGACATGAATAAAGGGTAACACTTTACAGTAAGGGTACATGAATTATCATGAATTCATGTGTAAATTAATGCATGAATTATGCAATAATATCTCATGAATCATGAGGAACTAACAAAAGTTCAACGTTTTTCATTCATGACTTCATGGATGAACAACACCTGAATTAAAACATTAACTAAGATAAGCACATCATCATGAATTACGATTTATTACACATGATCATGATATTTTCTTTGTTCACAGTTATCCCACCATTAATATCACATTGTTCATCAGTGTTTCAAAGGACCTAGTCACCACTTTAGTTAAGGGGCCACACACATGATGAAGTCATTGATAGATAATGCTTAGTTAATGATGACTTCTGTATTTGATTAACAGAATTTGTGTCTTATGAGCTGTGATTGGTCTATTTTGGGGTTCGTCCAATACAGAAGTCATCATTAATTAAGCATTATCTATTAATGACTTTATCATGTGTGTGCCCCCTCAACTAAATTGGTGACTAGGTCACTGACCTAGACAAAGAACAAAGAAAACATCATGATCATGCATAATAAATCATTATTCATGATGATGTGCTCATCTTAGTTAATGTTTTAATCAAGGTGTTGTTCATTCATGAAGTCATGCATGAAAAATATTGAACTTGTGTTGGTTCCTGATATTAGATATTAATGCATGAATGAATGCATAATTCATGCATGAATTTATACATGAATTCATGATAATTCATGTACCCTTACTGTGAAGTGTTACCGAATAAAGAATGTGTGTTAATATGGTTTAGTATATGGTAAGTAAAAAAAAATAATCCAGGGTTACTTTATAACATTAATAAATTATGAATTAATTAAAACCACAGAGAATAGAACAACGCATTTGCATACCTTTTCACTGCCATCATACCAAACAATAGTTGTGCTTAGACTGAATTCTTGTCCTTTAGGCTGGGATGCATCATATTGACCCACTGTAACAAAATCAACTGAACCATCTCCCTGAAGCTGCCAATTCACAAGTTCATAGATGGCCACGGGGTCTCCATTGGCATCGAATGAAACAGAATAATTATTTTTAGCAAAATTCACTTGCTTGAGTTGATCAAAAACCTGCATGATGAAAAAATAAAAAATTAAAAAAAGAAAATTGTTTTTACAATTCTTTGCTGAATAATCAGTACTGAAATATAGCTTGAAGATCAACAAAAAAAGTAAAGGAATAGGCTACAGTAGAATTTTAAATGCATAGGCCTATATTCCAGAAAACTTACCTGCCGGGGCTCAACTTTGATGTTTTTGTCACATTGTTTTTCGTTACAGACAATGCCATGTAGGGCATAAGCTATAGCATATGTGGCTTTGTACACCATGTTAGTGACGCGCAACTGGGACGTGTCTGTGTACGGATTCTGTAATGCACGCAGGTCCTCTGTGCCATCACATGCTGGCATACCAGTTGAAGAACCTGTCTGCCGTTTTAGACTACAGCTAAATGAGCTTTCCCAGAATTCTGTCAACAGGGGAAATTTCAGCGCCTGCTCTGGAGACAGGTCAAGTAAAAAGTTACGAAATCCCGGGATAACAGACCGCGGGATTGCAACACCCACAGCACCGATACACAAATTAAACCGCAGCATTTGTGGATCTGTAACCCACGCCTCGCTGCCAATCCACTGCATCGGAGGAGGAGGCTGCTGACTCAGCTCTTCTAAGAGAAATCTCATATCACCTGCGGCCACAAAGGCAACTATTACACGAGCCGTTGATCTGCGAATCACATCAGCGACTCTTTTCAATTTACTGCGCGGCTGGGTCCTGTAGTAGGCCTCAGAATACTCCACACAGATTCCCTCGTTCTCCGCAGCTTTCAAGAATGACGCCATGCCATTGTTCCCGTAGTCTGAATCACTGCACACAGTTCCGATCCACGTCCATCCAAAGTGTTTGACCATCCTTGCTAGTGCGGCCGCTTGATGGTGATCGCTGGGGATGGTCCTGAAGAAAGTAGGATGTTGCCGCTTGTCACTGAGACACGCGCATGTGGCGTAATGACTCACCTAAAGTGCAGAGTGAAGACAAATAACATATTTGTCATACTATTTGTCGACTCGAATAACATAAATAATTATCATAATAAGATTATGAACATGAAAGCCTAGAACATGTTGATAAGTCCACTAGTGTTATGGTCAAAACTACAATAATTTTTTTTACACTTTGACACTTTTTTTTTTTTTTTTTTTTTTTTTTTAAATAAGAAGACACGGAAATTGTATTAGCACCTGTGGAATTCCAAAAGGACCAAGAAGTCTTGAAATGCTTATTGCCGGCGTGGAAGCAGAATCTCCAACTAGTGCAAGTACTGCTGCTGATTTTGCACAGGAATCAGTGTCATTAAATAACAGATCTTGTCCGTTGGCATGCTGCAACGCTACTTTAATTGCCATTGGCACAGAAGCACAAGAGTCATATATATGATACCCTAATGTGATGCCCGGTAAGAGATTAGAGCTGTTGTTTATCTCTTGGATAGTGAACTGCAAGGCACGAGCAAAGCGCAGCTCTCTGAAGTCCATGCTGTTGAAGCACACACATAGCCTCCTGTTAAAAAAGAGCTAACCCTGTTTGCTTATTAACGTAATATATATATATATATATATATATATATATATATATATATATATGAAGAGTTCAGATGCAAAAGCCTCCTATACTGCCATTTGTATATATAAATATTATATATATTATGAAGATCAGATGCAAAAGCCTCTAAGTGCCATTTGAAATTTTCTTCTAAAATGATCATTTTTATCAAGCTTGTATATTTAAGTTCAGTAATTTCACTTAATTGTCATTTAATTGAAATTACTAAACTTGAATTACTGAACTTGGCTTTTGCATCTGAACTCTTGCTGCATTTAATTTAGAATTAAATTCTAACCTGCCACTGCACTCCAGTGGTTGTGGTCGTTTAGTATAGGTGTGCTTCTCTGTCCTCACATAGTAATGAATGGTGAAAGCCCCTCCAATGATGAAGTCTCCATCCTTGAAGAGAGCAGGGGGCTGAGGGTCACCTTGGAGGATGCATGTGCCTAAATTAACCCCACATTCAGAAGGGCAAAGCCTAATAATATACAGAAGTGTCACTGTCATTAAAAGATGAAAATTCATTTCTCCTTATAGGCAAGTGACCATTGCAATTGTGATGTGAGCATTAATCCTTGTTTTATACTCACCATCCACTGCTGTATGTTATAACTCTTTACTGTAAAACCTAAGAGGGTGTGGCTAATATTTTAAATTACAGTAGTCAATAAAAATATTTCTCCAGTGTATTATAAAGTGTATCAAAACACCATAATCATTACTTGCCCCCTTTAAGGCCCTCTGGTATGGGGCGCCGTTTGTAAAGCAGCTCACGCTGAAAATAACAGCAACATTTTGTCACATTTAGCTTTCCTGTGTTTAAAAAAACTGGTATGAATTTTTGACGGTCACTTTTTAGAACATTTACATCTATATTTGTCAACATAGAGATATTTTAAATAGTTAAATCTAAATGTTAAATGTTACATCTAAATGTTAAATATTAAATCTAAATGTAAAATCTAAATGTTAAATCTAGGCCTAAATGTTAAATATAAATGTTAAATAAAAATATAAATATAAATGTTAAATATAAATATAAATGTTTAATCTAAATGTTTCGGGTGAAACTAAATATAATATGCAAATTAAAAATGCTGGTAACCGGAATAAGTGCCAAAATAAAAGCTCGAGGAGATCAGTGTCGGTGTTTGTAGTGTCAAATAACAAATAAAAACCATCTCATCCGGGGAAATGCATTCTTGGACATGGATTAATAATAATAAAAGCTTTTCCAGAAACTGTATTTGAAGAGTAGTGTAACGGTGAGGCAAGGAGGAATCCAAATGCAAGCACTTTTAATAATAATAATAAAACAAACAGGGAATCCAGAGAAAACAAGAACAGGAACTTAGAAAAAAGCAAACATTAAAAAACGACCAACACCCAACAACTGAAGCACAGAGGTTTAACCCTTTCATGCATGAATTATGATAACCTCAGTCAGGATTTTTTTCCTTTGTGTTTTTATTGCCCTTAGGGCATGAAAAACAAGATTTGATTTGATTTTTTTTTTTTTTTTACAAATTTTTCAAAGATGTACTTGAGTGGACAGCATGCATTTATAGTTTAAACTGAAGAGATACTGTATTAAACATAATACAATAATCAAACAGATAAATTATGTGTATTTAACAAACTAATCAATACAATTACATCAAATCATGTGAAAACTATAAAATATATGAAAAAATATATATAAATCCGAAATATTGCAAAGGCAATTGACCTGCATACAAGTTGCACTTTGTGTATCTTGGATATCAGAACATGATGATGTGATTCCATCAGAAATGTCTACAGCCTGTCAATGTACAACTGTGGAAACACTCAGATGCTCCCTCCAGTGTGCCAGAGTATGTCAATTTACCCTTATTAGCTGATAATTCTGATTATGTTAGAGATGGACACATTTCTAGCATAGCCCCTCTTCTGAGAAAACCTAGTGATACATTTTTTTAAATCTCATCTGAAATGAGCAGTGTTGGGCCAGGCATAACGCATTCAGATTATTTGGTTGATGTTACAAGGAAAGTAATGTGTTAGAAGTAACATGCATTATAATCAGATTTGTTTTAATGTTTCGAGTAAAGTAATGTATTACAAGTAATATGCATTACCTACTCAGATTACTTTTTGATCTAACAATTAATTACAAGTAATGTGCATTACATAATCAGATTACATTTTGTTGTTACGAATAAAGAAACACATTACAAGTAACATGCATTACATAATCAGATTACTTTTTGATCTAACAAGTAATGCACTACAAGTAACATGCATTATTTAATCAGATTACTTTTTGATCTAACAATGCATTACAAGTAACATACATTACATAATCAGATTAATTTTGATCTAACAAGTAATGCATTACAAGTAACATGCATTGTGTAATAAGATTACTTTTTGATGTTACGAGTAAAGAAACATAGGTAAACAGATATATTTTGATCTAAAAAGTAATGCATTATGTAATTAGATTACTTTTTGATGAAATGAGTAAAGTAATACATTACAAGTCACAAATTATGTAATTACATAACTTTTTTAGACGTCAATGAAAATTACATTCTAATAATACAACTACATTTATTTACAGTCAAAAAAAGTTACTGCAGATTAAGTATTTTCAAAAACAATATTCACAGTATAAGTATAAATTGCAGCTAAAATATAGCCATTGATGCATGAGGTCCACTATATTCCGGAGGTGGATATTCCGGAGCACCTTGGCATGTCTGACTGGCCATTGGCCATCTTGGTTTTGAGGGGGGAAAAAAATCAAAACTCAATGGCTTATAACTTTGTTGCAATGCATAGGATGATGTACCAAGGTCCACTGAAGAGATTGATGTGCAACTTTCCCATCAAAACCCTTGCAAATTCAAGAAAATGCTTTTTAAATAGCTGTCCACTGTAGTGACCACTATGCATGAAAGGGTTAAATACACAGACAAACAAGGTAACAAGGGGGCGTGGCTAATCAGAAACACCTGGTGGAACTCATCAACAAGAAAAACTACAAAGGACTACAAAACATGGCACAGAACAGGAAATAGCTAAAGTCCACACAAGACAAGGAAAACACAAGACAGGAATCTGTCACGTATGAGAAAGAGGACCCAAAAGCAAAGGACAGTCAATGAGTGATTTAATGTTCAGAAGAGTAACACAGGAGCCGTTAGGCGAGTAAATCCAACACAGGAATCTCAATGGTAATGGAACAGAAAGTCTCTTAATAACAGAACAGAAAACTGCCGTCTGGATCAGCACGGACGGTCACTCAGAGGGCGAGACAGACTGGGTCCGTAGAGGCACGGGAACGCCAATCCTGAACCACTCACGATGCTGGAAGTGTAGCAGAGTAGAGTCGAGGTAATACAGAGAACAGAACAGCTTGAATCAGACAGGACACGACACGACAGGATCAGGAGCGATATGCACAGGTACGTAACATAGAGCAATAATCTGACAAAGAACAATAAGAGAGAAGCCATGAAATAGAGAGTCTAATCAGAGATAGTGAGAAACAGTTGGGAAGGTAACGAGGAGGTAATGAGAGGATGAGCCACAGCTGGAGGTGACCGGGATAATGAATGAGTGATGCAAGTAATGTAATGTAAGATAGTGACCAGAAGGGGGCAGAGAAGGACCAGAGAAAGAAAGAAAGAGCCAGGATCATGACAGGAATCGTGACAAGTAGGCTACTTTGAGGTTTTAGTGTCACTTTTATGAAAGGTGCAGGACTTATGACCTGTAGTCATAATCGCCAGCCACGAGGGGGCTCACTTTGACTGATCGGTCACGTTCGCTTGCAAAAAGGCCAGCAGAGCTGCTTTCTGATCGGCTAAAATGTCAAACGAATTATTATTTTAGGTAGTTATTATCGCGATAATCCATGTCCAAGAGTCCATTTCCCCAGATGAGACGTTTTTTATTCGTTATTTGACACTATAAACACTGACCACCTCGAGCTTTCCGGATACCAGCATTTTCAATTTGTATATTAGCTAAATATTTAGTTTCACTCGAAACATTTAGATTCAACATTTAGATTTAGATTTAACTTTTAGATTTAGATTCAACATTTAGATTTAACATTTAGATTTATCATTTATAGCCTAGATTTAACTTACATTTAGATTTAATATTTAGATTTAGATTTAACACTTAGATTTATATTTAAAATTTATATTTAACATTTAGGCTATATTTAACATTTAGATTTAACATATAGATTTAACATTTAGATTTAACATTTAGGTTTAACATTTAAAGGTGCATTGCGCAACATTTCATGTTAAAAATAGCCATTTTCTAACCCGTACATGCTTAAACAATCGCCTGATGAGCTGAATGAGCCCTTCTTTGATCACTGCGATCGCCTCTATAATCCTGTACAGTGAAATATATAAGAGGGATTCAGGCTCGAATCTGAGACTGGGCGTGACGTCATGCGCGTTCACGCTCGCCTGGCTATGTCTGGCAGGTTCGTGTAGCTACCCAGCTAAAAATGTTACGTTCCCAGGACATTCTCAGAACGACCCCACTGGTGTCAAGGACGTCACCTAGTAACGTTCTGGGAACGTTCGGAGACCGTCATGATGTGGAGTTCTTTAAAGGTTCGGAGGATGTTATTTTGCGACCTTTACGGAACATTTGGGACGTTCTCGGAACGTTTAGGGGACCATGTTTTATTTGGAAATGTAATGTTCCCAGAACGTTCTCAGAACGTCCCCACTGTCTCCATCCTCAGGAGGTGCCTGAAGTAGTTGTTCTTCCACTGCCTGAAAAAAAATCAAACTTTATTACCAATCACTTCAACGACTTTTAAACTTGGTGTCTAAAGAGATAAATCAAAGCAGTTATGTTATTCGAGAGAGAGAGAGAGAGAGAGAGAGGGAGGGAGAGAGAGAGAGAGAGAGAGAGAGAGAGGGAGAGAAAGAGAGAGATCTTTGAATAAAATAACTTACAGGTGTCGCGACCACCTTGGCACGGTGAGGTACATGTTTGAGTGTTTCCCCTATACATGGATCGATTTCCTTTTCCGTGTTTTTCGGAAATTGTTTAGCACAAGCACCTGGAGAAGAAAAAAAGGCACCAAAATTAATGTGAAGTCTCTAATGCAGGGCTTCAGTTTACAAGAACAATAATTCACTCCACCGAACAAAAATGGAAAAAAAAGCAGCACGTAAACACTTGATATGGGCCATTATTATGACGTTATTGTGATAGGCCTACATGATTACAATTTAAAATATGTAGATATATTCCATATTATATATTTATATATTCTCACATAACGCAGAGAAGTAGCCCCACCACGAGAGAATAATTGATTCTCGAGCCATCGATATCAACAGATTCTGCACCATCGCCACGGACAGCACCTACGTCGCACGTAAGAAGGTATACCGGGCCCGGTTCCCCTAAAAAGTTCTTATCTCCAAGTAGTTCTTTACCTATTCCTTAACCTCTCTCTTAACCTTATGGCACGGTTCCCGAAACGTTCGTACGCTAAGTATATCTTCTGTAAGTCACACTTTCGTAAGGTTGGTCTGGACCGTTCGTAAGCTCTCTCTTAGTGTTAGAACTCCACATCATGACCGTGTTGTTTGAGCTCAAGACAACGTGTTGTTGTTTCCGCCACTGTGCAGCAGTCTTTAGAAACTTTCACACGTTTTCAAAACTATTTCACCTTTTTTTCAAAACTCTACACACAATTCCCAAAACTTCACACACAAAATGCAAAATGCCTCGCATCTCCTTCAAAAATGTAACTGCATTCAAAATGCCATAAACATGTCAGAATGAAGCATTTCCATCAAATGGCAAACACACCATGTAAACATTGTTTTTTTTTTTTTTTTTCTAAATCTAAAGCTCTTTGGTCTTCCATACACTTATATCTACATTTCAATACAATGTTCTATGGTGAAAGTAGAGGGGTAACTAGTACACTGTAATCACCAATGCAATGTAGAAAAAGAAAATATTCATTAGGCCAAACATTACTGTTGTATACACTATACAACAAAACCAAAAACATATGTAAACCAAAAGTATATTCTTTATATAATAATACAGTAAAGGACACAATTGACTCTGTGGGGGTCTCTGTCCATTGTTGGCATCTATTGTTCAAAACAGGTAATCTGACCTTTGACCTATTATAGGCTTATTCTACAGTAAAGCATTGATTGGTTAGTGATCAGTAAAACAACTAGAGTTTGCACATATGAGGAGTTTTTGCGTGACCTGGTGAATAATTGTAGCATTTTGATTGGTATGTTTGGAAAAGAAAGGCAAGTCAATTCCTGCTAGATGTTTTGTGTTTTAGGTAGAGAATAGGCTTTATGCACAGCTGCACTACTTCCTGAACTTCAGCCAGCTCCTTGTTTCCTGTCTGCCATTATTGGGCAAAATTGATTAATTCAGGTGTGTCTGATTATTGTTGCCATGACTACTGAGGGCAAGCACACTTGAATTAATCAATGTGTCTAATAATGGCAGACAGGAAACAAGGAGCTGGCTGAAATTCAGGAAGTAGTGAAGCTGTGCATAAAGCCAATTGTGTGTAGTGTTTTGAAAAAAGTGTTTTATGCAATTAAAACTGAGTCAAAGGCTGAGAAATAACTTATGGATTTGGAGATTTGAGGTTTGCACTTTGAGTGAGAGGTTTCAGGGCCGAGTGGGACTCATTTTACCCACATGCCCAGTTTAGTTCCCCACTGATCTCCATCTCCTTCTCTCGTTCTTCTTCTCTCAGTCTCTTTATCTTTACCTGTAAATATCCCCTTCCTGAATCTGAGCTTTGATGGATGTTTAGTTTTGCCACTTGCATACTATCTCGTGAAGTTTTGCTTTGGGATTCGCGCTTCTGTGAACATCCTGCTTTGATCGTCATCTCTAACATTTTGACACATCACAATTTGATCATTTAATTAATAGTCTATATTTTACTGATAAGTGATAACTTAAACAATGTTAAAATAAATGTTACTCGAATAATTTGGGGAATGTTTAATTTGCATAGAACGTGTTATCTTTCTTACGCGTGAAGTGGAAAATCGATTCCTGAGCAATCGATGCCAACTAATTCAGCACCTTCACTTGGGACAGCGCCTTTGTAACGTCGAACGTAAGAGGACCGAGTTAAGAAGTTTCCTAAGCGACACTTCGGGGAACGCACTTAGGAACATATACAACTTAGGTAAGATATATCTTTTTGAGTCTTCTTAGCGCGCTAAGAGTGAGCGTTATCGGGGAACGGGGCCCTGTATAGTAACGGCGCGATTTGGAAATAAAATTGCTATATTATGAGACAAAACTGCCCTGGGCCCGGTTCCCCAAAAAGTTCTTATCTCTAAGTAGTTCTTAACCTATTACTTAACCTCTCTCTTAACCATATGGCACGGTTCCCGAAACGTTCGTACGCTGAGTATATCTTCTGTAAGTCACACTTTCGTAAGGTTGGTCTGGACCATTCGTAAGCTCTCTCTTAGTGCTGTTTGAGCTCAAGACGCTAGTCGCCGCCACTGTGCAGCAGTCTTTAGACATCAGCGCAATACAAGTCAACAACTATGGTATGTTGACAATGTTGTGGCTCAACGATGATTTTATGTCATGGACATTTTAAGACTAATAATAAAATATGTTCGCAATTGATACAGGCCTATTTATGAAGTTGACTTTATTTGGTATAAGAACTAATATGGTGGTAATTAGCCTAGGCTATTTCGTAATGTCATTAAAGTGTTTAAATTTGCAATCACTTTTGATAGGCTAATTAAAATCTGGTAAACTGGTAGACAATTTTGCTCTAAATGGCTAAGATCTATAAATGGGTAAGCATGGTGATGTCCAGTAAGCGATCAACTATGGCAGCGATCCAACGTGTCCTTGTGTTGAATCAAAGACGGCGCCGGCCGAGGAGCCGTTTAGTCCATGTCAATTTTTTTATTCTGCAAAACTTAAGCCTTTTTGACATTTTGCCTGACGTGGCTATATTAAAAAAGACTGTGTCCCCCATGATCGCCAGTGCCTTCTCCTCAAGTGCTGTTAAGGGCTGCACTGAACTGGTCCCCCCACCTGTCCTCACCCGGTCTCTACGGACAGCAGAACATCTCACCTTCACCTGGCTTGAAAAATCATGCCATTTTTTCCTTACATCCTGCCAGGACCTTGGTGTGCCTGATCCAGAGGCAGCCATCTTCCTTGCTATGTCGCTCCATAGCTCTTTTTTGTTGCTGTTGCACAAGTTATTTCGAAAGTTGGAAAACAGTGTCACCTTGTGCACCTCGTCCAGCAAAACTTCAAGTTCCTCTGACGAGAAGCTTGGTGCCCTTTTTTTACGTTGCTTCCCCACCTTATTCAGTATCTAACTCTCTCTCTCTGTTCATTGTAGATAGGTTGCTTTTTATTGAAAACATTAACCAATGGCAATCAATACCACATTAAACAGAAGTAACTGCAGCTGCTTGCCAATCAATTATGTAATTACCATTACAGTTTTTTCCAACTGCTTACACATTTACACACTTCACACACAAAATGCAAAATGCCTCACATCTCCTTCAAAAATGTAACACTGCATTCAAAATGCCATGAACACATGTCAGAATGAAGCATTTGCATCAAATGGCAAACACTTATTTAATAATAGTGCATTTTTTGATACACCATGTAAACATTGTTTTTTGGTAATCTGACCTTTGACCTATTATAGGCTTATACTACAGTAAAGCAGTGATTGGTTAGTGATCAGTAAAGCAACTAGTGTTTGAGGAGTGTGTGTGTGACCTGGTGAATAAGTGTTTTGATTGGTTGTTTTTGGAAAAGGAAAGCAAGTAAATTCCTGCTAGATTTTTGTGTTTTAGGTAGAGGTGTTTTGCCAAAAACATTTAAGCAATTGAAAACTGAGTCAAAGGCTGAGAAATAGCTTATGGTTTTGAAGATTTGGTGTGTAGGTTTACACTTTGAGTGAGAGGTTTCAGGGCTGGAGTGGGACTCCTTTTCAGCCCTGGAGTTTCATGCCTTTGACCGGCCCACTTTAGTTCCTGACTGACTATATTAAAATAATGTAATGAAAACCTCAGTATATAAGTCAGCAATAGTGCACTCTTCTGTACAGCCTTGTAATTCATTGTATTTTTTTTGAAAAATATCATTTTCTATTCAGTGCAAAAGCCATACACAGGGTTTTATAAATACAGAGGTCCCAAAAGTGATCGTGCTAGTGTTCGTGGGCATATTATTTTTCCACTGTAATTGTCAAAGAACTTAGGCTATGTTATGTATATCTGTGTTAAATAGGAATCCATTGCATGAAAGTTATTCTCATTCTGGCCACAGTATGCAATAGGCTTTTGCTCTCCTCTCTTATCTCCATCTTGTCAAATCAAGTCAAGTCACATTTATTTATATAGCACTTTTTACAATACAGATTGTATCAAAGCAGCTTCAAATCTCCTTCTCTTGTTCTTCTTCTCTCAGTCTCTTTATCTTTACCTGTAAATGTCCCTTTCCCGAAGCTGAGCTTTGATTGATACAGTCTTTGCAAACTGATTATTTATGTCGTCGTTTAAAACTTCTATCATAAAACAGCTGTTTAGTTTTGCCACGTACATCTTATCTCATGAAGCGTCGCGTTGGGATTCGTGCGCGGCTCGCGCTTCTGTGAACATAAATCCTGCTTTGATCGGTCACCTCAAACATTTTGACATATCACAATTTCATAATTGAATTAATAGTCTATATTTTACTGATAACTTAAACTATGTTACGTAAAATAAATGTTACTGAAATAATTTGAGGAATGTTTCATTTGCATAGAACGTGTTATCTTTCTTAACGCCGTAATGCACCTTCACGTGAAGTGCAAAATCGATTCCTGAGCAATCGATGCCAGCACCTTCACTTGGGACAGCGCCTTCGTAACGTCGAACGTAAGAGGAGCGAGTTAAGAAGCTTCCTAAGGGATACTTCGGGGAACACACTTAGGAACCTAAACCATTTCGGTAAGATATATCTTTTTGAGTCTTCTTAGCGCGCTAAGAGTTAGCGTTATCGGGGAACCGGGCCCTGGTCCCTCCAAAATGGACAAAAATGCATATTCTACAAGGGGGATAAAACAATAGATCTATGACGATTATCACTATTGAAATTAGTTGAAACGTTGAGAATTACAGTATAAACAATAAGACACGAATCTGCAATAACCAATCATTTGAGTACGGAGCCCGGGAAGTCACCTATGGGGAAAAAAAAACAATCCGAGGCGACGGTTTTGCAATCCGTCCCCTCAGTTTATAAACTGTACTCACGGATTCTTAAACTGTTCGGTTTAACAATTCGTGCCCACGGATTAATAAACCGTACCCACGAGTTCCTAATCCGTACTCTCAGATTTGTAAACCGTGCCCTCAGTTTTTGCAATCTGTACCCACAAATTCATAAACCGTGACCACGCTTTCGCAATCCGTACTCACGCTTTCGCAATCCGTATCACGGATTTCGTCCCCCAGAGTGTGCCGCATGATTCAACCAGGCCTCCTGTTTAGATGCAGGATGCATTGTTTCACATTCAAAAAAAAAAAAATAACACAAACACAAAGTTATAGGCCTATAATAATAAAACATTCATAAATTGTTTTATGATTAACATATTTCTGTCTTAAAGGATTAGTTAACTTTTGAAAAAACTTTTGCTGATAATTTACTCACCCCCATGTCATCCAAGATGTCCATGTCTTTCTTTCCTCAGTCGAAAAGAAATTTAGGTTTTTGATGAAAACATTCCAGGATTTTTCTCCATATAATGGACTTCAATGGGAACCGGATGGTTCAAGTATCAAAAGACGGTTAAAAACTGTTTCAGATGCAGCTTCAAATGTCTTTAAACGATATCAGACGATGAATAAGGGTCTTATCATGCGAAACGATCGGTTATTTCAAAACTTATTCCAAAAATGTAACTTTTATAAGGACAAATGCTAGCCTTGCCATATTCTGTGAGGCGCGTTTGCAACGTCACGTATTACGTAATTATGTTCAAAAGGTCACGGGCGACGTAGCCGAAAGTACAGAGTCGGTGTTTACAAGTTGAACGCATAGGTTGAACGTGCAAACTAACTCAAACGGCGTTTACAAAAAAAGGAATTAAAAGGAAAAACAACGATGTCGGACGATTTTGATTCTGTACTTCCGGCTACGTCGCCCGTGACCTTTTGAACGTAATTACGTATTACGTGACGTTACAAACGCGCCTCAGAGAATATAGCAAGGCTAGCATTTGTCCTTATAAAAGTTACATTTTTGGAATAAGTTTTGAAATAACCGATCGTTTTGCATGATAAGACCCTTATTCATCGTCTGGTGTCGTTTAAAGACAGTTGAAGCTGCATCTGAAACAGTTTTTAACCGTCTTTTGATACTTGAACCATCCGGTTCCCATTGAAGTCCATTATATGGAGAAAAATCCTGGAATGTTTTCATCAAAAACCTAAATTTCTTTTCGACTGAGGAAAGAAAGACATGGACATCTTGGATGACATGGGGGTGAGTAAATTATCAGCAAAAGTTTTTTCAAAAGTGAACTAATCCTTTAAGTGAACTCATTTAAAGTTATAAACGCAAATAATAGGCCTAATAATAATAATTAGGCTATTATTATTACATTTTAGCTACATATTTAGATAAAAAAAGAAACAAAGCAATTCGTCAAATGTCAGTCATAATACAGGTTAGAAAATAATACAGGGCTGAGATTATCACAAATAAACACAAGATTTTGACGCATGTCCAAGAGTTTGTGCACAACAAAACAAATAACATTGACTTTTTGCCTTTATTAAACATTTAAAATATTCGCAAATTAATATGAACAAAAAAAAAAGACTTTCTAAAAACTATATTTTGCCCGCATTAAATGACAAGAGCATGTCTCTAGAACCATAGAGAGATGATTTATAGGTGATTTATAGGCTAATCATAATAAATGTGTCTGAAAAATAACGATGGATTTTTATTGCTTAGGCTACAAACAGTTTCTAGTGACGGGCGATCTCCATCTCCGCTGTAAAGCAGATGCACCTTAGAGAAATGCACCTTTCGGATTGTATAGCCTAATCAGACGGTATTTGCTTTCGATTCGAATTTGTTCGTTTAAAAGTGGACATTTCAAGCTTTAGATAGGCTTTTGTTTCAGCTTATTTATGAGACGCGCTCCGGAGATCATGAAAGCGCGCCTGATAAACAATATTTTTAACAAAACAAAAATATTTTATTTTACAAATAGGCCTACACGTTTTCTTGTTATTGTGAGTTTACATAAATAAAAGTAGAAGCAAATAATTGTATTATGTATAATGTATTTTTTCTGTATGACCAGAAATGCTATTAGCCTATTTTAAATTGTTCCACTGTTGATAGGAAGTGTTTGCGGCTGCGGCTGCGTTTGTTTGTTATCTTAGCCCATTATTATTGTCTGAGACTGATTTGACGAATTGCTTTGTTCTTTTTTTTGTGGATAAAATAGGCCTATGTAGCCTAAATGGATTTTGATAGCTAACGTTAATTATTATTTGCGTTTATTACTATGAATGAGTTCACCGATATGTTTAACATAAAATAATTTAACTTATAACCAAATCTTTTACAGTTTTTTAACTGTGTTATTATTATTTTATTTATTTTTTAGGTTATTCTATAGGCTACTGAGCTTTTTTCCTAAAAAAAAAAAAGGACTTTAAAGATAAAAGTAGCCTACCAATGAGGCCTGGTCAAATTACAGCCTGAAAGGCCGAAAAGGAAAACTGACTTTCATAGGGACAGCCCTCCACCATATTGTTTTAAGTATGCTTTTCAAAACTTCTCTCTTCTTCTCACTTCATCATGCAACTTTTTAAAGAACAAACGATAAACAGAAAAATGTCTGTCCGTGTACCTTCGGAAAATTTGTTTTCTCATTTTTAATTTCTAAATGGAAAAGTAAGGGCCCGGTTCCCCGATAACGCTGACTCGTTCCCTGATAATGCTCGATAACGCGCTAAAGACCCGAAAGATATATCTTACCAAAGTTCCTAAGTGTGTTCCCCGAAGTGTCATTCATTTTATGTTCTGTAAATGCTGAACGTGTTCTGAATGTAAATCTGTCCTAATTTATTTACTGCTGCTTTATTTTCTATACGCATTCTATATGCATGACCACATTAATATTAATACATAATCTGTTTTTGTTTACACAAAATAATCAAATGAATGACAGATCCCTGCTTTGTATCGTATCTTTGAATGTATTAAACGTTAAACGCATGCTTATTCCTGATTAAGGTTCTGCAAGAACAAATGTGAAGCGTTTCTGCATTCTAGTTTGGTTCCCACAGGTCCTTGACAACACTGGGGGCGGTCTTAGAACGTTCTGGGAACATCACATTTCCAAATAAAACATGGTCCCCTAAACGTTCTGAGAATGTCCCGAATGTTCCGTGAAGGTCACAAAATAACGTTCTCCGACCCTTTAAAGAACTCCACATCATGACCGTCTCCGAACGTTACCGGAACGTTACTAGGCGACGTCCTTGACACCAGTGGGGACGTTCTGAGAATGTCCTGGGAACGTAACTTTTCTAGCTGGGAATATAACATTGCAAGTGTTAGAATATTATAAAGTTGTGTTTAAATGTTAAATGTTTTATTTTAAAATGTTGAACTCAAAAATAATATTATGCTGTTTGCTATATTGTTATATTATGTTATATTATTGTTATATTATACTGTTATATTATGCTATCTGTTAGGCAAATATGTGTAATTATAATGTCAATGCTTAGTATATGAAACAGAAAACATATTTTAAAAAATTATGAATGAAATTCAAGATGTGTTTTGCAATAATTGCACAAGATACCAAACTTATTTGTCCATACAGCATGCTTAAGCGTAGTTAAAAAGGAACGAGATGAACACAACATAACAAATTTGTTTTGTTAATTGGCTTTATTTTATTTATTTTTTATAAATTTGTGTGTTGATGAGAACTGACCAAGAGAACTGAAACCCAGCATCTCCATTGCAACTAAGTCGATGAAAACAAAACTAATAGAACATAACTGTTACAAGCATAAACGTAATATCTAATAATGAATGATATCGAATAAGTGTGTCTTACTGGACTTTTGTTGATACTTTACCCATTAAATGTTTTTTAGTATTCTGCTTTGGCCTAAATATAATAATGAAACACTTAGGAGCAAAAATACAGAGAATCAGACCAAAGCTTGAAGCTAAAATGGCAAATATCTCCACAGCTACAGTAAATTTCCCTGGAGAACTGACATAAGCTGGAATAAAGGTGATCCAAACAGCACAGAATATGAGCATACTGAATGTGATGAATTTAGCCTCGTTGAAGTTATCAGGGAGCTTTCGGGCCAGAAAAGCTAAAATAAAGCAAAGGAAAGCTAGAAGGCCAATATAACCCAGTACAGCCCAGAAACCAACAGCTGATCCTAAACTGCATTCTAGAATTATCTTTTCTTTGTAGTGTTTCAAATTATTGTAGGGAAAAGGTGGGGATATTTTTAACCAAATCACACATATAAGGATCTGTACAAGAGTGAAACCAAAAACACTGAGTCTCTGTTGTGCAGGCCCAAACCATTTCATTACATTACTTCCTGGAAGTGTAGCCCTGAAAGCCATTAACACCACTATTGTTTTCCCCAGAACACAAGAGATACAGAGAACAAAAGTGATGCCAAATGCTGTGTGACGCAACATACAGGACCACTCAGTGGGCCGACCAATGAAAGTAAGTGAACAGAGGAAACACAGTGTCAATGAGAAGAGCAGCAGGAAGCTCAGCTCTGAGTTGTTGGCTTTTACTATTGGAGAGGCCCTGTTTTTGTAGAACACTAAAGCCATGCTCAAAGCCACTAAAGAGCCCACAATAGAGAAAGCAGCCAGGATAATCCCAAGGATCTCATTCCAGGAGAGAAACTCCACTGGTTTAGGAAGACACTTGTACTTCTCAATATTAGGCCAGTACTCAGGTGGACATTTGTGACAATCTAATGAATCTGAAAAAAAAGAGAAAAAAAATCAGTGTTCAACACTCATTTAAGAACTACAGGAACAAGAGCGATTCTAAACCAGAGTAATGGCTACACTCCACTGTTTAATGAACAACTCAGAAGGTAAATTATATGATGCTAATTTTTGGAAAGGGGCAGTTTATTTTCAACTGTGATTGTAGCAGTATATTATTTGTTTTATACATTTCACTATGGCTTCTTTCGTGTGATTGGCTACAATGCTCACCGCTGCAACCTTTCATGCAGTGTGAGTTTATCTAAATATGATGCTGTATCAGCACTTGCACAATTAGTTAAAGGGATACTTCCCATCTGGAAAGATGAATGTGTCTTTAAAATGGGTCATTTATGTAGAAGAAATGTGAAATTATTTTTGAATTTGGAGCTTTCTAGCCTTAGAAAAGCCAGAAAATGTATTTTTGGCTTATGTGGATAAAAGACAACAACTCCCAGAAAGCACTTGCTTCGCTGCCCTAGGAGGCCATAGACAGAGCCGTAACAGAGCCATAGTTAAACAGGAAGTCTAATGAGTCTACTAGTGAGTCTGCCCGAAAATGTGTTTTGAGATCGCCCAAAAATGTCCAGGATTCGGCTTTTGCGTTCTAGAGTCGCCATTCATTATGTTTACTGAGGCGAGCAGGACGAGTGAGGGCCACGGGAGAATGGCGCGAGGCCGGTGGCATGATTACCGATGAGAGACACCTGTGAGACGCACCAGTCTCGTATGTCTCACAGAGAAGCGGGAATTTTCTTAGCAATGTTAAAATGCACATCAACCGATCCCTTGTTTAGCATTCATGTAAACACAACATTCAGATTCACCAATCGGCATGAATTAATTTAGATTGAAACAAAAGGTGTGCATGTAAACAATGAATGGGGACTGCAGAAAGCAAAAGCTAAATCCAGGACATTTTGTACGATCTCGATGGCCGGACATGTCCAGTACATGTCTCTACTACTCAGCTTTCTCCTACAGAACAAGAGCCTGCTAGCTTAGTTTCCAAAAAAAGATGGCTGACACTATGTGTAGATTGAGTGAGATCCACCCTCTATGGGCGGGTTGAGAACATGCGGAACAGCCCCTACTACTGACTGTAGTCTATAGCCTCTGGCCAAAAAATCCTCAGATGGCGCAAGTGATGATTTTTCAGTGCGTAATTGGAGGATTTTTTTCAAGACAAAAAAATACATAAATCTCTCGTCTCAGGGAGATATGAGGGTGGAAAGCATCGTAATTTGAAAATACTTCAGGATTTCTACTAATACAAAGCTTAATGCTAAATCCTGAAGTATCCCTTTAAACCTGGCAGCTGTAAAAACAGTAAAAAAAAAAAAAAAAAAAAAACACAAGTAAAAGTTTTTAAAAGAGTTCCGCATAGTTACTTAAAGGGCACCTATTATGCCCCTTTTTACAAGATGTAATATTGGTCTCAGGTGTCCCCAGAATGTATTTGTGAAGTTTCAGCTCAAAATACCCCACAGTTATTTTATTATAATCATTTGAAAATGTCATTTTGGGGCCTCTTTAAAAATGAGCTGTTTTGGAGGTATACCACCTTAATGCAAATGAGCTGCATATCCCCGCCCTGTCTTTGGATGAGGGCGTAACTTGATCGGCAGTCACTCTAAGCAGACGGGCTGAGAGACGCGCTGTTTTGAATGTCATTCAGCGTACGTTTGAATCGGAATATATAAATAGTACGAAGAGACTCCGGCAGAATAAACACAAATGAGAATGGACCATTACGTCTTGGTATGGTTATTTGATACATTTATGTATAGACTTGCAATCGCGTCCCATTTCACACACACAGACATACACAAACACTAACGGTGGCGCTAACGCTGGCTTTTTTGAAACTACATACACATACTGTGATAAAGTTTGCTATGTACAAGCGAAATACATTTATACGAGGGACCTGTTGCGACATGTTTAGCTTGTCATACAGGTGCTTCTGTGGCAAATGTGAGAAGATGGCTAACTTACAGGACAACAACATATATGCAGTTTTTAATACAATATCTTTAAATATATATATATATATATATATATATATATATATACGGTTACACACTATACAAACAAGGTTTAAATTATTTAAATAGACATCCTAGGACGACGACAACAACAACTTTAGACGCATTTGTTGTTGAATTAGCTGACATCGACTGAACAGACTAAGTTATTTGCTCAAAATTCATAAAATACACTTACTGTTACTGGATGTGTCAGTGGATCGCAAAGAGTAGACGACGATCCACACTTGAGGATTATCTTTTAAGCCACAACAACAGGATTAACCCACGACAGAACATTTATGTTTCCAAGAGATATTACCGGCTGTCGTTGAAACAATGGAGGATGGTGTGTACAGATCACAGAGGGCGGGGTCTATGCCACAACCACACTGTCAATCAAACCCCTTTCTCACTTTCTACGTCACAAAGAGCTGAATCTTAGAACAGCTCATTCTGAGACAGTGCATATGATTTATTGAGATTGTAAAAAAAACACTGGGTGGATTTGTATCGTTCTAGGGTGGTTTTGCTCACACACTGCCAACACCATGTAAAAGTGAATTTTCCATAATAGGTGTCCTTTAAGTGCAAATGATGATACTCAGTCATAGGATAGCATTTACACTGTAGTCATAAAATAGTCAACTACCTTTAAAGGGTTAGTTCACCCAAAATTTTAAAGTATCCCATAATTTACTCATTAAATTTGAGAAGTGGATCACTGCTACATAGGCTGCCTTAGGGATCGAAACTTGACGGCCCAGAAAGTCATCAAAACAAAAATAACGACTTTATTCGATTTTTGACTTAATAATGATTTTTACGTCATGTTAGGGGGCCTCAGCCTCGGCTCAGTAAAGAGTATGCTGGTATTCAGTGAGAGCGGTCGTCAGTCAGTGTGCTCTCGGTAATTTTTGTATTTTAATTTATCATCGTCATGGTAAATTATTGTGTTTGTGGAGGTTGCAAAAACTCCGGCCTATATATATATATATATATATATATATATATATATATATATATTAGGGGTGTAACGATTTTCGAACCGAACGGAAAAACTGCGATACTCACGATTCGAATCCCGATACTGTCAATGGGTCTCATTCATGAAACACGAGCAGAACAAATTTGTGTGTAAATCGTGTGTAAAGTGGTACTGCCGTAAATTTTCGGATTTATTAAAATGTTCGTATTTTCCAAATGTTAGTTGGTACGCAAGAAATCTACACCTGCTCCCAGCCACGCATAATGGTGCACTTAACATCCGAACGTTTTGCTCATTAATAAGGCTGCATTTTAATTCACCATATAATCGGGTACATATTCACACAGCATTTTGAAAAAAATATTATGTTTAGTAATTACATACGGTTTTTCTTTTTACTTTTATTATGAGAGCCAGTAATAGCAGATCTGGTGATCGATGGCGGTCCTTCTCCAGTTTGAATACGATTTTTCCGAAGTGAACTAATTCGTTTTTTGCTGTCAAGCTTAATTTCGAACCATTTTCTTCTCACTTCTGGGACTGTTCGATTAACAGATGAAACTCCATTAACTGCATCTGTAATATGCTGCCAAGCTTCCGTTTTTTAGGACCTGATACGCCACTATGTATGCTTGAAAATAAAATTGGCATTTTGAATGAACTTCTGATAATAAAACTTCAATTTCTGCATCCGAGAAATCTTTCTTTTTCATTCGTATTCATGTTATTATATGCCTATATATAGATGTCAGTCGGATATAATGGGCGGGATTTATGGTAATTGAGAATGAACGTGCACGCGCATCCCATTTACAGAATTTATTAACACACATTTCACTATCACATCTGACGTTTACGAAGTATTTGTGAATCAGGAGAAGAGTTTTCGGGAAGGTCTCTTTACGCGCAAATCACTCTCATATTTACTCGTATATTACGAATGTTTCATGAATGAGACCCATTGTGTACCGAACATGCCCGGCCCCCTGCTACCCCGGCCCCGCCCAGCCTGGCTCAATGGACCTCATGTCTTATGTATACAGTACACAACGAATTCAGTTTTGTAGCCTAACCACCCTTAACAGCAAATAACAAGCTCTGTGTTTTGTTACTTTCGATAATAAGCAAGGTGTAATTTTTTCAAACTCTGTCTATTTGATCACAAAATTCAAACAATTAATGGCGTTTTGGCGCTCTTTGATGTAGCGTGACAGATCGCTGTAGGCTCCTCATTTCAAACGGCAGCGCGAGTAAACACGATCATCTCTTCCTCAGTTACAGAAAAGACACCTGAAGGTGTGTTGAAAGATATTATACTTACTGAAAGGCATCATAACTCGTGTAATCGCTCAATCAGTGTTTCACTTTCAGCAGCGGAAAGACGTCAATAAAACAGCATAGCTTGTCACTAGCATTATATTTAGCTCAACAGGCAAGTGATTCAGTTTCCACAACTTCCTATAAATGAACTCTTGCAGTAAATAAATGCACTATGTTAGCCTGTATGTTATATTTTACTTAACCTGTTAATGATATCTTGATTATTTAATGTATGTTTAAAATTTTTTTCATGAAAATGACAACTGTGTAAATTATTATATTTCAATAACAAATTATAGTAAAAACACAAGTTTAATGCAAAAACTGCCTTATGTTCAGTTTACATGTTTTCATACAATGTGTTGTGTGCTGATTATTATATCTAAAAAATAAATAGCATCTGAATTTAGGTTAAAAGTCTAGGCCACAACATTTAATGTTATAGTAATGTGTGGCTCCCTATAAAGTTTACAGCATTAGAAGATTTTTTTTTTAATCCTTGTGAAATGTCTAATTGTAATTGAATTAATTTAAAGACAAAGACATTTTTTTTTCATTAAACCACTGTTTAAAAAAAAGAAAAAAAGAAAGCCATTTAACTTCCTAAACCGAACCATGTCGAACCGAGACGTCAAAACCGTGGGAAAACCGAACCGTCAGTTTTGTGTATCGTTACACCCCTACCGGCCTGTCATGAGATCAAGTCCACAAGTTTCCATTACAAGAAAAGGGACAGTGCAGCCTATATTTCGTTCCTGGTGCAGTTCGCTTCAGCTTCGGAAAACGCGGTCGTGTATAGCGCTCACTCCAGATCAAATGATTATCATCCCGGCGGCAATATGATGGAGTTCAACATTGTCACGTGTCTGTCCTGTCTTGTGTTGCACATGGGTGTTTTGTTATGTTGGGCCATGTGCCCCAGTCATTGTTTGATCCCTCCCACTTGTTACCTGATTAGTGTTTGAGTTCTTCCACCTGTTCCCTCTTGATTTGTTCCCTATTTAAGTCTCCTCTTGTTTGCTGTCTTTGTCGGATCTTTGTCTTTTGTGACCCCCAGTTTCCCTGTGATGGTAGTCATGTTCATAGTCAGTATTTGTTCTCCTAGTTCAGTGTTGTTTTATGTTTCATTTATTATGTTTTCCCCCTTGTGGGTTTTTGCTTTGTGTTTTGTTTTATTTTGTTAATAAATCATCCCTTCACTGCACTTGAGTCCTCCTCTCCACTTTTGTAAATTGTATCGTGACAAACATGGGATGCCGAAGCAAGAATATTAATCGTCGTATACTATACCAATGGCATTAAATAGTGTGATACAGGTAACTTAGTCATGCCCTAAATAGAGGCAACTTGTTTAAATACTCAAATCTTTCATTTTCTGTTTATGTTATAACCCAGGTGAAAAATCTGTATTAAAAATTTACCTGTATGCTTTTAGTACAATAGAAATATACTCAAGTATAGTTTTTATACATTTAAATAGTATAAATCTACCCTAAACATACTAATGTCTGCTGGCATGTTATAGGATCATAATAATCTGTACAATATTGTGAGCACAGTGTATAAGCACGTCTCACCAAAAGAAACCTGTCCTGTTCTCCACTGGTTCTCCTCACACCACAACTCAATTTGTCTCTGACTGTTCTGTCTAACATTATCCTGGCCTGTCCCTGCTCTCTTTAGCATAGCAGGTTCATAACTTTATGGCTTGGTCCGTCATACGAGTATTTCCTCAGCGTCCGAAATGTCATTGCGATCCATTGTTTTCCTGTTGTGTGAATCGACTGCTCTTCTGCTTGTTGCGTCACGCCCGCCACGCCCATTTTCAGACGCGGAAGTAAAATTTTCTCTCAAAAACGGCTCCAGAAGCTTCTGTGGCGTATTTATAAGTATATTTTAAAGAAATTCTAGTTCCTACATTATTTTTCTATGCATTGACTCGTTGGGTCCTCTAACCTGCAATATGCCCTTTAAGTATGAGTTATTATGGGATTTGGGATCATTTTCATTTCCGGGTGAACTAACACTTTAAACAGTCAGAGCTTGCTTCAGCTTGTTTTGAAGCTGAAGGTAATGCAACCTTCTATAGAGGGCTAAAATGCAACTTTTATTGTAAGTGCACCAAAGGAAACGTCTCAGTTATGTATGGTAACCCTTGTTCCCTAAGTAGGGAACAGAGACGTCTTGTCGGAAGAGTTTCCAATGAATCCGGATCACGCTAGGGAGACCAACTGCATTCGAGTGAATAAAAACGAGCCAATAAATATTGGCATGTGGGATTTGCATTCCGCATCCCACCTATCACACTGCATGAAAAGTGGGATTTTTGGCAATTAATGGCACATACAATTGTCGTGGAATTTGAGGTTAACGGCTATTAACAGGAATTTTTGGTCAGCACCAAAAACTGTCAGGAACTGCCAGGAATTAAGGTGGGCTATGTTTGTCAGTGTTGCCCCCATGACCCCCCTACCCCCAGGTCTAGGGGTGGCTTTCACCACCCTAATGAAATCGCTGTGAGCCATACAAATGCAAATCAAGTAAGTTAGCAGAGGTGGAGGTGTGATTACCTTTCTGTAACCAGATGCTTACATTTTAACAATGATTTGTTCATGCAAGTGACTACAACATTTTTAACTAAAGTAACTTATTTTCATTTTCTTTCATTTTGAATAATTCTTTGTAATATTTTCCATAAAATATGTGACTGCACATGAAATATAATATAGAGGAAATATTTGACCAAGATTAAGGCAATGATGAAAGTTTAATGATGTATTGTCTGGAAAGGTTATAAGTCACCCATGTCATAGTAAAACTTCAAATAATAGCCGAGTACCAAATAGACACCTGTCTTAGCCTACACGCCTGGTGTGCCAGCCCGCCTTAGTTTCGGGTTGTATTTAATCTTTTAAAACCCGTCAGATCGTCTGTTCTAGACAGTTTTATTGCACGCAAGAGAGCCCTGCGTATGTGGGTGGGATCTGTTAGCGGAAGCCGTAGAGGGAGAAGTGGAGGAGGAATTCGCCAATCAACTTGTAGTTGAGGATCGCGGTTATGATAATAGTGATGAATAGGGTCAGTATCACATTATTGCAGTTGTTTATAGCCTTCAGCAGCACATGAGCGGCGCGTGAGCAGCGTGTTTTTTCGGCGCGCATGTTAATCAATATGTGCGTTCACACCGCGAGCAGGAGCAGCGCGTGAGCGTCAAGCAGGAGAATCCGAAGAACAGTCTGAAAATTGTGCTAAGACATGGTCATTTCTAAACTAAAAACAATAAGAATCACTGGCCCTCATTTATCAAAAGTGCGTACACCAAATTTCCAGCGTACACCTGGCGTACACCCAAAACCACGGTGATTTTGAGATTTATCAATATGGACGTTGGCGTATAGCACACTCAAATCCTACACCAGCTCAGGAGGTGGTGTACGCACGTTTTGAGTTAGTGCGGAAATGCGCAGAAAAATTCCTAACACCACAAAACGCACTGAAAAACTAAAATATATGATATATTATGACCCAGTGTAAAAAAACAACAAAATAGTATTTATAAACTTCAGTATTTATTTTTGTGCAACATGGACTTCAATTGTTTAATTTGTGAGACTTTACCAAGGCATTTGATTTGTAAGCATTCCTTCAGTTGCGAGCCTGTGGACTTTACTCTGCCGTTTCAGGATTATCCCGGCAGGTGCGCACGGACACGGTTCGGTAATGAAAGGCTTTCAATGACCAAAAAATAATTCAGACTGACAAAATAATAAAAAATAAATTCCTCTTCTTTTACATATAATTATAATACAAATAATAATAATAACGACATTCTTCTTCTAAATAACAAGCGCCATTAATAATACAAATCATAATAGGCCTAAGAAGAAGAAGAATATTGCAAATTGTCATGCAATTATTAGTGTGAATGAATGGTACTCCACATCACATCATCATCATCACTATTGTACACCCCAATACATGTGAAGTGATTCTAAATTGAATGCTAATTCAAAAGACGTGTTGTAAAATAATGCAATGTGATAGGTCATTTCGGCATCACGTCAGAGAAGTTTCTCTTCTTTGCCGTCTTCCGTGTGTCCATGGCGTAAAATGAGGGCGTGGGGGGAGCGGAGACTTGAATATTTAGGGGCGTGTTATTCTAATGACGATCGTTTTCTGCCGCGGGATTTATCAAGGGCAGGCATTGCGTACACCTGGATTTCAAAGGTATGCACAGCTTCATAAATCAGGCGATGAGAGGAGTGTAAGCATAATCTTACGCCAACATATACACCCGTTTCTACGCAAGAATGATAAATGAGGGCCACTGTGTGTTCACAGTAAGTAAGTTCACAATGTATTTCTTATTTGTTCTGCATCATTTTGTTTCATAGGAAGCCGTCCGTCGCCTGCACAACTCCGAGACGAATCACAGGCGCGCTATGCTGTGGGCAAGGGTAAGACATACATACAAAGCACGCGATCTACTGTGTAGAAAGCGAATAATTTTGGATTCATATTTCTTTTACTATTATTTAATCTCACATTTGTTTTTACAGACTGTGTTCGCCTTATAATGCAGCGGTCACATCGTTTTTGGTCAGAGCTCTGCACGCAAGCACGGATTGTATGGTGTTGACGATGCGATTGTGTGTAAGTATCTGTTACTGTGGGGTGTGTATATTGTTTTTATGTTAATATTGTCTTTGATGTATGTGCTGTGGTCACGCTATTTATTTACAATGCACACAAATATTGTTTCCAGCTGCATGCGTCACAGGTGTCTGTACAGTGGATCATGTTCGGACAGAAAGCACCACCACATGGCCCAGAGGGGGACAGAGACAGACATTTTATCCCCGAGCTGCGCATTTGATGTATTTTGTTATTGCTTGTTAATATGCATTTTCTTTCTTTTTTTTTTTAATAAAAAAAGTTTTAATCAACATTTGTCTCAGAAATTCTTCATGTTCTTCATAAATGTATGTCCTAGTTATTAACATGAATACAAAATGTAACATCATATGACTATATCACATGAATATAGTCTCCAGTAAGAGGTTTATTTTTAATACAGGATTATATATATCATTTATAAATAATAATCATTATTATTGGGGTGGGGTTTACCCAAGCCTGTATTTCTAAAGGTCCAGGGTGACCAATAGCGACAGATCTACCAACCAAACAGATGTGATTGATGATTTGATGATGTCATTTGTTTAAAGTCCCTGTAAAGTCAAAATTAAGTATGTGTTCTGAGTTTGTCACACCACAGAAAAATGTGTTATTAACCATCCAGACAAATTTGAATGATAAAAAAGCCGGCAAGTACATAAAATAAGCTATCAAAATCATGAAAATATGAGCAGTATTCTCTGCTCTTAAACGCTGGGGGCGTGTCCGCTGGCTGCGTGGAAACCACGCCCACTCACGAGAAAGCTGTCGACGGTGATATTAGCTGATTAGCTTTTGGTGACGGGAGGATGAACGCTGAGGTGGGAGATAGCCGTTTCGGCCCCGTTCACCAGTAACAGCGGATTATCAGTGAATAATCAGTGAATCCCAGTTGTCTCTGAGGAAAGTTTATAAAACGATCCAGTGTAAAACGATCACTAAAGAGGCGGGTGTTGGCGGTGATCCTCAGCTCTTCATCAAAAAGGTTGGCTCTCTAAAAACCTCTTCTTGATGTGATCGTTTTTAGGGAATTTAAATGAAGATACCCATCTGTTTTGTACATGATCGCATCCAGGTAATAGTCTATGCATTTCTGTGTCAAATAGCTAGCTAGAAAACTGTAGGCTCTAGTAACTAGTAGGACTGACAGTCACTAGTCACTAGACAGAGTGGCGAATGCGAATGTGCTCTATTGTTAGGGGAGAGATGAGATCAGCAAAATGCGTCATCAAATAGGGGCTTGTCCAGGAGCTCATGGGCTCCAGTGCGTCATCGAGCCCTGTTTTAGCCCCGCCCAAAAAATCCGTAAAATTGCAATGGTGAAAAACTGTTTAACGGTCTAACTCCACATTTCAGTACTTCACAGTTCACAGTCTTTGTAATATGTTTTAGCAATACATATGCAACATTTATAATGCGTTTAGAACTTTTTTGTAGAATTGCCTTTACAGGGACTTTAACCCAATGACTGAGAAGCTAGGTCGGGTTGCTGAAGATGCTGCTGCTTTTCATATGGTTGTTAATCCCACGCGGAGGCGGGGGTGGGGGCGCCTATACATTTCCGACGATTCTCGGCACAGGTGATCGCGTGACGCTGAAAACGTCCAATAACTGCCGGAGATTAGTGGGATTCGCGGCAGTTTACAGGGACGAAAACCCCACTTTTCATGCAGTGTCAGGTACAGCAAACATGGCGATGGGACAAGACGTCTCCATTCCCTACTCAGGGAATGAGGGTTACCATACGTAACTGAGACGTTCTGTTTTGTATGGGAACTCTTACGTCTCGTCGGAGGAGTTTCCAACGAATTGGGATCCCAAATAAAACGCCATGGTGCTGGCCCCTTCCAGTGCCCAGCTGAGCTACCCAACAAGCTGTTTCTTAGTTTCTTTAGGGCGGGAGCTAGCTAGGAAGAAATCACACTGCTGTTCCGCAAGACACACTCAGTGGATTTTGATAACACTGAGAAAATGTAGGAGGGAACATTGTGGAGCCCCTGGCCCGCCCGAAGGGAGGCACTGGAATACACGCATGTACTAGCCCATAGAGTAGTGAAACATGCGGGAGTCCTTGAGGTAATCCCAGCCCGTAGGGTGGGAGCGTACTCAGGAAGGACGACAGAATGAATCTGTCGAGGGGAAGTCACGGAGCTAGCCCGTAGGGTAGCTGGATTGTGGAGAGTGGTCACGTGGAAACCACCGTGAAGGTCACCCAGTCTATTAACAACTTCTTATGAGAGGTAATAGACCTGGCACCGGGCGATCCTTCTCACCTGGTGCCGGAAGGTGATGAAGGAACTCACAAGGTTAGCCGTTTGTTGGGGAACCAACAGAGCAAAAAAGTGCACGGATCCGGCTCATAAGGCATGTAGTGGCACAGCAAGCAGACAGAACCTATTCCCTTACGTCACTAGCCGTAGAGGGTAAATGGATAGAAACCGGTTCAACACATAAGCTATAAAACCTGGCAAAAATTTTTGGTGTCGCTCAGCCCGCAGCTCTTCAGATATCTGCCAGCGAGGCACCTTGTGCCAGCGTCCAGGAGGACAGAATCGAGACATCGCTGCAAACCAATCCTGTAGATGGATGCAATCGAAAATTTCGTTTCTGCGTAAGCATTTTGAACGGCAGCTTGTGAAGGGTTTCAAAACATGCAGATCCAGGATTGGTCATAACCCACCGCCTTTCATGGGTACAATGAAGTAAGGGCTGTAGAACCCAGACCTCATCTTGGCTGGAGGGACCGGCTCGATCACGTCCTTTGGCAGCAGGGAATGATCGCTTTCCTCAGGTCAGGGGCACCGCTACTCTGCACTTACGTACTTAGCGTACTCTGCACGCTAGAGGACACTCCTGTACCTGGGAGGCCGGCAGGCAAACTGAATTGCCAAACCAGATGGTGCGAATGAGCCACCTGGACGGTCTCGGAAGCACTAGCCAGGCTCCGAGAGACCGAACCAACGAGCCCACTTGGACCACCGGCATACTCCAGGAGAGGCAACGAGGTGGAAGTCAGGGACCCGCCCTCAGAGGCATTGCTGCGGCCGAAGGTGGGTGTGTCTGTGTATGTGGTGCAACACTTACTTGCCTCCACTTGGGGAAGCAGGGAAGGTCTATCTTTCTCTGGAGCGTTCAAATGCTGACTGTCCCGTGGCGAAGGTCGGAGGCGAAACAAGAAGCGAGGCTGGGGGGCATCAAGTCCTGGCTTCCGCGCCTCCTGGCCCAGCGACAGACGAGAGTGACGAGGCCGAAGCAGCGTTACTGGCATCTGAGCACTTGGGAGAGGGCACCGGGGGGCAAGCAGCAGGGAAGGCCCATCTTTCTCTGGGGCGTTCGGCTGCTGACTGCCCCGAGGCGAAGGTCGGAGGGGAAATGAGGAGTGAGGCTTGAGGCCGTCGGTCCTGGTTTCCGCACCTCCATGTCCAGCGACAGACGAGAGCAACGAGGCCGGAGCGGTTTCACTGCCATCTGAGCACTGGGCGAGGGGAATGAGAGTGGCGAGGCAACGTGGTGGTGCACACTGTCATTCTGGCTCTCTTAGAAGGAAGAGACTGGGAGCGGCGAGGCAATTGAGCAATTGAGCGAAGAGCAGCCACCACGTCTCTCGGGTTGCCCATCTCAGGGTCGATTACCTCTCCTCTTGCTGGGGGCTTAGATGAACTCCGAGCGGGCTGTGCACTTCTCCTGCAGCTGACATCCCGCTGCTTAGCTGGCAGCTGCTTTGGCTGGGCAGGGGCGGCGACAGGAGGGCGCCCTCAGCGATAAGCAGCCGGAGGCGCAGCCGGTGGGGACGGGGCAGCCACAGACCGTCCCTGTGGCATGACATACTTGATCACCTTCGACTGCTTCTGAACAGCAGAAAACTGTTGGGCGCAGCTCTCCACCACCTCACAGAGGAGGCCACCCTGGGATATGGGGGAGTTCAGGAACCTATTCTTGTCCACATCCGCAAGGGTGAGCCATAGGTGTCACACCTGGACCAAAAGAGTGGACATTGTCTGACCGTGGGCCATATGCACAGCTCAACCCCGACTCAGAACTACCCTTGCGTGTTTTGGCTTCACACAGACTTGTAGTGGAGAAGAGGTGGTCCGCTATTAGCAAACCCACCCCACCAGTAAAGGTAGTGAGAGAGGAAAAAACTTTTAGCAGATTTTGGCATGTTTGGCTTTCCACAGCACCAACATGGGGCAAGGCAATTACGTATTGCACTGCGCCCCCAGAGTAGCACGGGAAGTGTGTCAAGTCTGAACCTGATTCAGCATGAGCATACACACCATTACAGTGGGAACTCAGCATCATCATTTTCAGAGAGTCCTCTCTCCGATGCAGCGATCGACATCTGAGAGCATAAACCACCCACAAACACAAGTCTCAGCATGTTTGCGATGCGCTAGAGGAGTGAGGGCTCCAAGGAGGTGGTCTCGTCAGAGAACGCTTACTGTAATCCTCTTTCCTCTAATCATCAATGCTCAGGGCTGGACTGGCCATCGGGGCATACCGGGCATTTGCCCGGTGGGCCGACGTGTTTTGTGGGCCGAAACATACTGTAATTATTTTTTTATTTATTTTTTGTCTGAACGGCCTATAAAACTCGCTCATCGGTGGCCCATTGCGTTTAGTTTTGGTTAATTGGCGGCGCTGGGATCTTTGTGCCGGTGTAATGCATTAGACACGGCATACTGTAGTTTTTTTTTCTTTCTCACAGACCGGCACATGAAACGCTTACATCAGCGGCCCATTGGTTATTTTCTTGATTGACTCTGGGCTGGTCCAATAACATCTTTAAACACCCCCCCCATTTGAACTCTGAGTGAGCGAGCTGTGTCAGTGTGTATCTGTCAAAATAGTCAGAGCGATGGAGATGAAACGCAAGGAATGAGTGCAGAGAACTGTGGTAAGCAGAACTAGGCTAATTTCAGAACAAGCTACCCGAAAAACTTCAAATAATAGCCCGGCTGGGCTTTTATTTTCCCAAATCGTCGAACTGCACCGGCTTGTATTTGGGACAGGCCTCTATGAGACCAGCCTTTATAATTTTGTGTTGAGATGTTGTTCATAGAGTCTATAATATCTAAAAATCTCCAAATGCTCCACGTGAAACTGCGGTCTTTCAACCTTTTACTATCGTGTCAATTAATTAGATTAATATGCGAGAATAAGACAGGAGCGCTCGTGTTGTTTGAAGACGTAAGAGTGTGTGCGCAGCAGTCATTCTGTTCTACATCACTCAACGATCAAAATAGGCTTTTTTGGCAGGACAAAAATTTGTTTTGGCGGCCGCCAAAAAGCAGACGATCTGACGGTTTAGAAGATTAACTACCCGAAAATAAAAAAACAGACCTGGCCTCTATTTGAGACAGGCCTTTATTTACCCAAACCTGCAACCACACCAGGCATGTAAAAGAGACAGGCGACTATTTGGGATAGAGTTGTGACGTTCGCGAACGAACCGATTCTTTTGAATGGCTCATAAACATGAAGATGGGAGCCGAGTCGCGGCTGGAGGGGAGCCGTTCTTTCTGTCGTTCTTTTTTTTCTATGCGTGTTTTACACAGATGCACACAAATTAGCTCCTCGGTTAAAGGGGAAGGGGCGAACCCAGCGCAGGGGTGATAGTTGTGCACGCGCGTGCATCTTTTACTCTTACGTTATCTTTTATAACCCTACGTGCCTATGTCATTGGGTAGGAGCGGAGCCAAAATTTGTGCACGCTGCCATCACATGGTTACTCCAGTTAAAAAAAAGCCATAAAGTAAGGAACTGTTTGTATTTATTTACATTGCATTTTGTGTTCATCTTCATGTTATTGTATCTACAGTATATATTCAGTCCCTCCAGAAAAACGCGATTATGCGATCGCTGAATTCAATGCAAAATCAGCCAGTCCGCATATTTATGCGAGGGCCGCATTTTTTCAACCGCACTTTCGCCGCATAAATTGCCGATTTCCGTGCAAAATATGCGGGGTTTGCATAATTTTATAATCCTCGCATTTTCGTTGCAAAAAAGTCACATGTATCTTAGCAGAAAGTTGAAAAATGTTGCGTTTGCTTCACACAAGAGCAGCCATTTCCCCCGTTTCCATGGGAACGTTATGAAGTGACGCAATTACGCGACACCAGACAGACTCACGGAGGTGATCGACATCTCACAAATCGAACTCGTATAACTTTCTGTCACACATTCTACCGTCACATCGTTACTTAATAAACAACATAAGATAAAAGAAGTAGCATCAAACAGAAATTACCCGCACACATGGGTTGTTCGAGGCACACATATAACACTGCAGAGAGTTCAACAGGGAGCACGCAGCTCTTAAAGGGGCCACACCTTATTTACACTCGTTACAGTCTGAAATAAAACAAGATGAGAAATTAAATATTCCCAGCACTTTCTATGATGTAGTATGCTTGCTTATCAAAGGAAGTAATAAGAAATGACTCTTACATTAGCCTAGTGAGAACAGGGTGTTGGGGGAATCACTTTTTTTCTCTTTTTCATCACCCGCAATTTTGCAAGTTCCCTCAATTTTTTCAAATTCCTGCAATTTCATCGCATAAAATTGCATAAATTTACGGTATGAGGCTGGCAACCACAGCTGCCAGTAGTTTACCGCGTAATCAATCAATTTTTGCCCGCAACAATCACAAAAAAACTCTGCGTTTTTCTGGAAGGACTGAATACTATTATGGTAAATGTTATATATAAATCGCAAATTTTTTCACAAATTTTTGGAAATTACCACCACAAAATCAGTCATTTTGATCGCAAAAATCACACAAAAAAATCGTGAAATCCTGGAGGGACTGTATATTTACAACTTTAAATATTTTTTGTTTTTTTATCAAAACCTTCTTGTGGTATCGTATGAATAACATAAGTCAACAGCTTTACACACACACACACTTTGTACTAAAGGTAAATCCAAAATAGTGATGTCACTTTCTAAGCAGGGGGATGTTGTGCAACCCTATGGAATATAGTCCACACATGACAAATGAGGTAATAATCAATATTTCAAAATAATTCAAACACAGATATTGATGTGTGATATCTGAGTTTGAATTATTTGACTACAGATCTCACCTCATCATTCCTCCCATTGGATGAGGCGTATGGGATACACCGCTCTACAGTATTTTAAAAACAATATTAAAAAGTTATGGTATAAATTTTTTGAGAACATATTTTACAGTGCCTTTGTTACACAGGTACTTACTGTATAAATAAAGGTAAAGTATAAAAAAATTAGAAGCATCTAATCCTAAACCAAATCCAAAACTTTTTTTAATGATATTACTCAGCTTTTAATTGTATAAATAGTAGTGGTGGGCCGTTATCTGCATTAACGTGCTGCCTTAACAGGAAACTCTTATCCGGCGATAAAAAAAATATCACTGCTAATCTATTCTCAAAGTTGGGTTGGGAGCTGGATCTATATTACGCAAGTTATGATGAGTTTCAGCTTGATATTTTAGAGCAGATATACCTATACCTAGCCAAATTGCACTGTTGAAACGTCTGTTTATCCATACTCCCTTAATAAAGGAGTCCAGACATTAGAAAAATATCAGTCTATGCGTTTTATATTTAATATGAGGGAAATACACATCCGCAACAGATATGACACACAAAAAAACTTTTAGGTGGCAAAAGTACAAAAAGTAATACTACCCACGGGATGAAGACGGGTTGGCTCTCCACAGAACTTAAAATATTCATTTTGTCTTATTTTTCATGTACGCATTTATGAGGGAAAAAACAATGTTACGTGACAGTTCCCAGTTATGGACGCGACCGCTCTGAAAGCAGCACTGAAAGACTGCTTTAAAACTTTCACAGAGACATTTCATTTGTATCTTAATTTTAATCAATGTTTTATTAACCAATTTCTTATTTAATAAATAAGAAGTAAAGCAGACAATAGATAATCACGACACAGAGGCACTGGCGCGTGAACTGGAGCTCGTCTTGCGAGTCATAAATGAACCGAAACACAGCGTATAATGTAGGCCTACTCAGGAGTACAGTGGGTGCTGTGAGGTGCGAATGCGTAATGTAGAGAGTACTTACGAAAATGGAGAGATAGCCTTTGTGTTTTATTTAAAGGTGCCATCTAACATAATAAATCAAATCCTACTCCATATTCCATAACAGATGAGGGCAGTATACCTCCAGAAAATGACTTGTGCTCCTACCATCGCGCATGTTATTCAAATCATTTGACATGATAGTAAAAGGTCGGAAGACCGGAGTTTCACGTGGAGCATTTGGAGATTTTTAGAGATCAGAGACTCAATGAACAACATCTCAACACTAAATGATGAAGACCGCCTCATAGTTGCCTGTCTCAAAAACAAGCTGGTGCATTTCGACGATATGGGAAAATAAAAGCTTGGGCAATTATTTGAAGTTTATGGTATTCGTTTTGTTCATATTACACTTTTATTGTTAGTGAATTAATTTGACAGACAGCATTCGCTGATGTTGATCAAGCTAGCGCCGTGAATTCACCGTGAGACACACGCAATTGACACTTAGCAAGCAGGTTAGTTAAGCTCTCAGATTCTGTCAATTTTATTACGCCAATTCAAAGAATAAATACCGTTTTGGCACTTGTACATGTTACACCACAGATCCCTAGCGCACGTGAACCGATCGTCTCTACTAGCTAATGGAAAAAGGACATGAACTCTGTTGAAAGATACAGTATGCTACAACTTACCAAAATGTATTCCTCATGCATAATGTCGACCAATCATTTTTTGAACTCTTCCCTGAACTGAAATGTAGTAGTGGGCTGTATTTCCACACGACTGACATCAGGTTCAAGTACACACACAAGCCGGCGCGAGCGCGACTCCCTCGTCTATTGCAGTTTGGCTGCTGCTAACGTTGCCCGTCTGCATACGCCTCCCATGGCCGGAACTGGTATTACGACACCTGCCGGGCCGGGGCTAGTAATTTAGCATGCTAATTCAGGTTAATATCTCGGCAGCACTATAACTTGTCAGTTTTTTAATGACATCATTGCACTTATTTCTTCTCATTCTTTTGATGCGTGTAGCTTATTTTTCGGATATTGTTACCTCAATTATTACATATGGCACCTTTAACATAAGCTTACTTGGATCAACAAGTGACACATTATTACATATGCATTCATCAGATATTTTATGTTGTTGTTTTATTTTTTTTACGGTTTTCATTTTAAAATTGGTAGCAGAGAGCCCCATGATGAAGCTCCACCCCCACTGTACTGAGAGTCAAGCTCCATCCCTGCCTATCTTACAAACTACCTGCAAGGTTATTTATTTGGGTAGCACACATATTCTGAATGCCTTCGGCAGAATTCAAATGAGCAATTTTAATCTAGAATAATTCCAAGATTACAGTGAGATTAATCTAGATTAAAAAATAATAATCTATGCCCACCACTAATAAATACACTGTAACATATGGAAGCTTGTTACCACCACAAAATAAAAAAATAAAAAGGGTAATTGCAACTTTTTATTTCACAATTCTTTTTTGTCTTGAGTTTTCATCTTGCAATTCTGATTTTTTTATCTCAGAATTGCGTCATAAAAATTCGCAATTGCGAGTTATAAAGTCAGAATTGCATGATATAAAGTTGCAATTGCGTGTTATAAACTCAGAATTGCATGATATAAAGTTGCAATTGCGTGTTATAAACTCAGAATTGCATGATATAAAGTTGCAATTGCATGTTATAAACTCAGAATTGCCTGATAAAAAGTCGTAATTGCGTGTTATAAAGTCAGAACTTTATGATATAAAGTTGCAATTGCGTGTTATAAAGTCAGAACTGCGTGATATAAAGTCACAATTGTGTGTTATTAAGTCAGAATTGCGTGATTTAAAGTTGCAATTGCATGTTATAAAGTCAGAATTGGGAGTGCAATTTTGAGAAAAAAGGTCAGTCTTTTTTTCCTCAGAATTGGACTTTATAATTAGCCATTGCAACTTTTTATATCTCACAATGAGAAAAAAGATATAAAGATATAAATATAAACAAGATATAAACTCACAATTGTGAGAAGAAAATTCTGAATTGTGAGTTTATATCTTGTAATTCTGACTTCAGTCTCACAATTCTGAGAAAAAAGCCAGAATTGTGAACTCAGTTTTGATATGAAAAGTCTGCAATTATCATTTACAATGTTTTATTCTGTGGCGGAAACAAGCTTCCATATGACACCTTAATAATAAATAAAATGTAGCCAAATATTTCTAACTATGCATGTATTTTAAACTAGATCCTTAGAACATTTTAATATAATTGTTCTTAATCTTAAACTCTCATGTAAGCATTGACCCAGTAGTATGTCTGATTGATGCACCTGTTATATGTACCTGTTTCATTGCTGATCTCTCCATCAGCACAATTAATGCAGTCATAACAGCAGACAGGTCTTCCCTTTTTCACAGCTTTCCTAGAACCTGGAGAACAGCTCTCACTGCACACAGACACAGGCACCTGCAGGAGACAGAAACACAGACTATCAAGGTCAAAAATTAACCAAGCGAATAGATATTATTTATAATTATTTAAAATTTAATTTAGGGATGGGCCAATTCGGTCTTCGAGGGTCACAGTCTTCCAGAGGTTAGCTACAACCCTGATAAAAACTGTAGCTTTCTAGTAATCCAAAAGACATTGATTAGCTTGCAGGTGTGTTTGATTCGGGTTTGAACTAAACTCTGCAGTACAGTGGCCCTCCAGGGTGGAAGCTGCCCATGCCTGATGTATATAGACAACATTATACGTTATACCTTTTCACTGCCATCATACCAAATGATAGCTGTGTTTAGACTGAATTCTTGTCCTTTAGGCTGGGATGCATCATATTGACCCACTGTAACAAAATCAACTGAACCGTCTCCCTGAAACTGCCAATTCACAAGTTCATAGATGGCCACGGGGTCTCCATTTGCATCGAATGAAACAGAATAATTATTTTTGGTGAAGTTGACACGCTTGAGCTGATCAAAAACCTGCATGAAGGGCATAGAAAATTCAGATTGTAATTTTCTGAATAATCTGAAATATTGGGTGTGGTTAGGCTTAGCAGGTCTAAATGGAAGATTGTATTAAGATTTTTTTTTTCTTTAAATCGAGTATTGTAATAAAACTTACCTTACGGGGCTCAATTTTGATGTTTTTGTCACAATACTTTTCGTTACAGGCAATGCCATGTAGGGCATTAGCTATAGCATATGTGGCTTTGTACACCATGTTAGTGATCCTCAACTGGGACGTGTCTGTGTACGGATTCTGTAATGCACGCAGGTCCTCTGTGCCATCACATGCTGGCATACCAGTTGAAGAACCTGTCTGCCGTTTTAGACTACAGCTAAATGAGTTTTCCCAGAATTCTGTGAGCACGGGAAATTTCAGCGCCTGCTCTGGAGACAGGTCAAGTAAAAAGTTACGAAATCCCGGGATAACAGACCGCGGGATTGCAACACCCACAGCACCGATACACAAATTAAACCGCAGCATTTGTGGATCTGTAACCCACGCCTCGCTGCCAATCCACTGCATCGGAGGAGGAGGCTGCTGACTCAGCTCTTCTAAGAGAAATCTCATATCACCTGCGGCCACAAAGGCAACTATTACACGAGCCGTTGATCTGCGAATCACATCAGCGACTCTTTTCAGTTTACTGCGCGGCTGGGTCCTGTAGTAGGCCTCAGAATACTCCACACAGATTCCCTCGTTCTCCGCAGCTTTCAAGAATGACGCCATGCCATTGTTCCCGTAGTCTGAATCACTGCGCACAGCCCCGATCCACGTCCATCCGAAGCGTTTGACCATCCGTGCCAGTGCGGCCGCTTGATGGTGATCGCTGGGGATGGTCCTGAAGAAAGTAGGATGTTGCCGCTTGTCACTGAGACACGCGCATGTTGCGTAATGACTCACCTAAAGTGCAGAGTGAAGAAGAAAAAAAAATGGTTTCAAATATTATTTTCGTTAACAGCGCCAACATTTTTTTTTCTAAGTTTTATAGAAGACCAAGAAAAAGCACCTGTGAAATTCCAAAAGAACCGAAAAGTCTTGAAGTTGTTATAGCCGCAGTGGAACCAGATTCTCCAACTAATGCAAGAACTGATGCTGATTTTGCACAGGAATCAGTGTCGTTAAATAACAGATCTTGTCCGTTGGCAAGTTGAAATGCTACTTTCATTACCATTGGCACAGAAGCACAAGAGTCATAAATATGATACCCTAATGTGATGCCCGGTAAGAGATTAGAGCTGTTGTTTATCTCTTGGATAGCGAACTGCAAGGCACGAGCAAAACGCAGCTCTCTGAAGTCCATGCTGTTGAAGTACACAGATGAAAAACTATATTATGATAAATTGTTTTTAAATATAAGCACCTATCTGAACGTTTGCTTGTTATATTCTTATTAACTCAGTTTAGCCTACATAAAGAAAAGACAATATGAATATAATTTCAGCGCAATCAATTTAGGCCATTCAAGCTTGTTAGATTGTAGGCTATACTTTTGTCAAATTCTAACCTGCCACTGCACTCCAGTGGTTGTGGTCGTCTAGTATAGGTGTGCTTTTCTGTCCTTAGATAGTAATGAATGGTGAAAGCCCCTCCAATGATGAAGTTTCCATCCTTGAAGAGAGCAGGGCGCTGAGGGTCACCTTGGAGGATGCATGTGCCTAAATTAACCCCACACACAGAAGGAACAAGCCAGGTAACACACGCCACTGTCAAAAGTTTAACATGCATTTCTCCTGCTAGGCACTCAAGCAGCCACTCCAAACGTGAGGTCAACATTGTTTTATATATCCAACAACCTGATGGGAAATAGGTGGGGGTGTGGGGGAATGTTTCTCATAAGTGTATCAAAATTCAAAACAAATAAATTATGACTTAATTAAGGTCAGCTGTCAACCCAAATCGACATGTAATGAGGAAAACATGATTGCTATACATTTGATCTGTTGTTTCCTTTATTTTTAAGATATTCGTTCAGTGACACACTAGTATTATGGTGAGGCATTCTGTAAACTTACGATGGAAATATAAATTAAAACTGAAAATATACAGTAATATTTCCAAGTAAACACCTGTCTGTTCAAACATATGGTGAAATGACAATAACCAATTGTCAAATCCATTCGAGCGGTCGCCTGTGGTGGAGTACAGTGGAGTGAAAAGAAATATAGAATAATAAAAATAATAAAGTATATTAATAAAGGCTTAAATTTAATTTAGTAATAAAGGCATATAAACAGTTTATTTATAGTGTACTGATTATAGTTTCATATAATTAGTTTGTTAATTAAACAAATAAAAAGATTTTTTAAAAAAAGACTGAGATATGTTTGGTTATTGTACCTTTTAATTAATAAATTAAAATTAATGTGCTATATTTCAGATCAATATATTTATTTTCCTTAATTTTAATTAACCCTAACTTTATTCTCCTTATAAGAATTATAAATAATTGATTTCGGTATAAAATAATACTACAAACACTTAAAAAATAAACAGATTAGTGCCCTGTTTTGAGGACAAGAAATGAAAACCAATGCGATATGATGAATGTCCAAAAGATGGAAGGCCACCTAGTGTTCAGTGGTGTTCATGACATGTTGATATGCCTTTAAAGTCCCCGTGAACCGGAAGTTGCAAACGATTTTTCTCCAGTGCTGTGACGTATTTCCAAGTGAATAGGAATATTGAACAGAGGGCACACTGTAAAAAATTTCTTGTCAAATTAACAGTAACTTACTGGCAACAATTATCCAGTACTTGCTGTATTTCATTTAACAGTAAAATTACCGTAACACTAACTACAGTACTGTTAAGCATACTGCAAATTAAATAACATTATTTTACTGTAATTTCTTACCATATTAAAGTACAGAATTACACTGTTAATTTTTAATAATACTGTATAGTATGAAATGTTATTGTATTTATTTTATAGTGCTACTGTGTAACCTGTAGAAAATCCGTAGAAATATTATTTTAACTGTTAATGGGAAATAGAAAAAAGAACAATTGAAGCTTTAACTTTGGTTTATTGTGTATTTTCAAACACATTAGTACATTTACATAATATACATTTAAATACATTAATACAATTAAATACATTAATAATAAAAATGTAATATAATACAATAAAAATCATGCATGACAATCATGAACAATTATGCATAAATACATGCAAAAATTATCATGAACAGGTAAAATAGAAAAGATTAAAGGGGTGCTATCTGATCAATCTATTAGAAAGATAGTTCATAACAACTCATCCACCCACTCCCGGCTGGGGTAAAACAGCTTAAACTAGTCTAAGATTGTCTATTGGTTTGAGATAGACTGTCTAACTGGTCAGTTGCTGATTTTAAAGGGTTTTTGGCTGCTTTCTATCTAAGGGGCCAGATTTGCAGGGCTGGGAGACACATATAAACTTATAAACTATAAAAGCTTTGACGAGTAAACCACCAATCCAGATGAGTATAACAAAATGACAAGTTATCCAGTGTCCTTTAAAAAAAAATAAAAATAAACACAAAACAACCTCATCATGCACATGTGCCATGAAAAACTTGCATTACGGTATCAATAATTATTTATATGCAGACTTATGTTCTAACTTTTGCAATAGGAAGTTTTCTATCCAAGCTTTTATGCAATTAAACCTTAAACTGTACTGTAACGTTTATTTTCACACAACAATTCTAAACAACTTGCAGATAGACAAAATTCACAGATGGATAAAAATCCGTTTAAAATGTTCTCAGTGGGTCAGTACTGGACCAAGGTATAGTAGTAGTAGTTAGATAAATAGAATAATTAAATTAGATTAGATTTACAATTCATCGGTCGTCAAGATGGATAGGGGTCTTCTTAACATGCACAGCTCACACCTGTGGAAAAGGAGAACAGACAAGACAGTTAAAATATAGTACGTTTTTGTTGTTGTTTTGGCTAAACAGCAAAAACAGACAAAATGATGTCTAAAGTGTAATTCACTTAATACTAAAATCTTGTTTGTTGGACTGTTGTTTAAAATCAATTCATTTACGATCACGTGAAAACGTAGGCTAAATCTTGCTTGTGTGATACTAAGTTACATGACTTAAAAAAAAGATTGACAAGGCATCGTTCCCTTCAAATGAGTACATGTCAGTTTACACATAGTAAAAAAAAATAAATAAATAATGATATTATAGCCGACAATACTGTAGTATATGCAGTGAATGGTTCCTACCGGAACACCCCCAGGCAGTTTGTGTAGTTGGTATGACCCGGGGTTTTTTTGTTGTTGTTGATTCTAAGTTCGCTAGTAAAGTGTTCAACACCAGGCTAACTCCCTCGTGTATGTGTCGTTAATGATAACCAAAGATTAACAAAGACCACAACAAATACTGTAAATGTCACACATAGCTTTGTATTTTGGACAAAAATACACCTTGGGCGTTTTCCGCGGTCCAACTTTATCACTGAGGTAACGTTATAATGGCAGAACGCCAGGTCAGGATTTACACGAAAATAAGCGTGAAAAAATCAATAAGAGGAATCGGCACTTTAATTTTATAACAATAAATCCGAATCCTAACCTTGGATGTCCGATTTCCATTTTCATTTATCGATTATCAATTCCTAACCCCTGTAAGTCATAAAATAATGAACGTGCAGGCGCTTCCACCGACTTAACGTGGTAAATAACAAAATGATTAGACCATTTTGACCGTATAAGAGGTTACATATGAAATATATGTTAATAAAATCACATTTAATCAAGTAAGGCTATCAACATAAAAGAAATCCGCGTCTGACTTATACAGACGTTATCGAACATTCCGCGGCCACTTCTTTCTAACGGTAATCTGTTAACTCATATGGTTTGCATAAAAATATGAATTACTAACCAGATGTATGGCGAAAACGTTGCCGACCGACAGCGACGCGATGCACGGCCTGCGTGTTCTTACAGAGGGAAGGGAACTGAAGAGTTCTTCATAAAATGGCAGCTTGTTGTGGTTATTTTTCGCGGTCATTTCGTACTAATGTATTTGAATTTACAGTAACATCCCAAATGGCTACATTGAAGAGTAGCATATACATATTATATTAAAATGTCTAGAATATATTCAATTGAATATAGAAATCGTGGTCAGCTATTCTAAATAACTTTAAAGTTATTATTAGCTAGAATCCGTTTGCATACACATTATAAGAATTATTACTTACCAGATGAAGAAGTTGCAGGTCGGCAGAAAAGACAGCAGCACCACTGACACGACAGAGAAACTCTTCCAAAGTCAAATATGCTCTCATGCACACCCCACTGACATAAATTATGTCATAAATTATGACTGTTAATGGTCAACCAGTGCTACATTTTTATTTTAAATGTAAGAATAACATTAGTAGGCTAGCAATTTTACCCGTGGAACTGTGTGTGGTGTTTTTCGCGGTCAATTGCACTGCTGTATTTAGATTAACAGTAACTGATAATTTCCCAGAATGCATTGCAATTCTACAGTAACATACTGTCAACTGTGTGCACAGTACATAACTGTTGAAAAAACAATTTAATACTGTGAAAACAACTAAATCTACTGTAACTTACTGTACATAGATTATACAGTAAGAAACTGTTGAGAAAAACAGTATAATCCTGTGAAAACAACAGAAATCATTTACAGTGCAGGGTTTTACTCTAGCGCTTCTCCTCTCCATCTCTCGCTCATAGCAAACTAACGGTTTGAGGGGAGTGGTTAAGCGTTTTTCCCACCCAAACTGTGAAACCTACGTCATCAGAAAAAGAAACCGTTCCAACTTTTCAGATTTTGATTAAAGATTACTAAGGTAAAACATTTTTTTAATATATATTCACTTGCACGGATTAATTGTTCACCACAAGACTAGTAATATGCGCTAACAAAGTAAATAGGTTCAATTTTGATTTCACGAGGACTTTAAGATGACTTCTTCTATGGCGTTCGTTATTGTATGCATGATGTTATCATGTGAGCGCGCACGCTCAGTGAGAGTGAGAATGCTCGCGCAAAGAGAGAAGGGTCTGGCTGCAGACTGTGGGCGAGTGGAGCTCCACTCTCTAACAGGAAATACGTCACCTCCACTTCGCGGGGGGCGGAGGCGGGGGCGGGGCCGAGTAAATTCGCGGGGTTTTTACATTCCATACTTTGCTGTGGGGAGACATCAGCGATTTGCTCCCCTTCTATTCAGGTAGCTATCAATTCTAATGATTTTTATAAATATAATGTTTGTACAGTGTGCAGATGTGAGTATTATATTGATTGCTTGTTAATTTAAATGTTTGACATTTTTTTAGTTTTTCTCGATTGTTTACAAACATTTTCTGAAAGAATGCCTCATATTCTCAGAACTCTACACACAAATCTAAAAACACTCACACAATTGGCAAAACCCCTCAATTCTCCTGCAAAATGAAACTTTACATTCAAAACAATGTTATTTCTTCTCAAAATTGTATTTTGTTTTCAAATGACACACACAAACCATCATATGAATAGACATTTATAAGAACCAGATGAACACTGATGTGCTCAATATAAAACACTATGATCAATGGAAAACACTTCTTCTCCATTCATCATAATGAATTGGGCCTTTTTTGTTCAGTGTTACACTTACTACAGACATTACATACATAAGTGTGTTGTAAAATATTTGAGAATATTGTTTTTTATACCCAGAACACACAAATACACGGTAACAAATATATTTTATTTTTCCCACAAAATCAATGGGAGATAGATCCCACATTTTGTACACCCCAACCAACACAAAGTTACACATACAGTGTACTACATACAAAACAACAGAATTTGTATGCTTTTACTGTAATAAAAGAAATAAAAAATATCTATGCTGCATCCTCTCTTTGGTTTTGGTATTTTATGCTAAAGCTCTGATTGCTAATTGTAAGGATAAGCATGATATTGCCTAATTGCAAGCTTGTTTCAGAAATGGTGACATTTTTTTCCATCATTATTGAACATCATTATAGGAGTAGGCTATTAGGTTGAATGAGTTAGAATTAAATGTTTTATTAATCATTAGAAAATAGACATTAAGATAATAAATTGTTATGCAAGTACTTTTACTTTTAATACTTAAAGTACATTTAAAATAAAGTACGTTTTACTTTTTACTTAAGTATGGTTGTCATTGTGTTACTTCTACTTTTACTAAAGTAAATATTTATCTGGGTATTTGTACTTTTACTTAAGTACTGAGATTCAGTACTTCCTCCACCACTGGTCATTGTGTCTCTCAAGTACCAGAAAATGTGTGTAAACAATCGAGAAAAACTGTAAGAGATGCACAAATGCAAATCTCCATTTTGAGCATTATTATTGGTGTGTGGCATGTATGTTTGTATTGATTGTTTAATTCTGTTTAGTGGTGATTGTTTGATTGTATTGAGAAGTGTAAATGTGAAGATAATTTAACGTTATGCAATTTCAGTTAAAACAATTAACTTACTCTGTACGGTATGTTACATGGTTACTTTACAAATCTGAGAACCTTTTTTAAAGGTACCTACGATCCCAGCTAAGATGTTAAGGGTTTCACATGATGGGGCTGTGTCCACTGACATTTTGCTGGTATGTGTTCATAATCACTTTAATGTTGATAAAATGGCTTGCAATGCAGTGGCGTAGCCAGGGGAGGGGCCATGGGGGCACTGGCCCCTCCTGAAAACTGATTGGCCCCCCAGTGTGCCCCCACCCTTCTAATTGTCTGTCACTCAAAAATTCAAATCATAATCTTTCAGCTTGTAGTAGAATAATTCATGATTCCGCGTCGCGCGATGCTTCTCAAAACCACACGGTAAGTTGATATATTTTATACAGCTTATTATTTTTTAAGGAAAAACTATGTGTATTCACCCTGCTGAGGGGAATGTGCTAAAGCCTGGAGTGGAGCGAAAGCACGTTCCTCTCTCCACTCTAAGCATTCTGTAATCACTTCGCTAATGGTCCACTCCGGTTTTTCAATTCCCGCTCAAGGAAAAACTGCTCCATGTTCACTCAATTAGTCTTAGATTTTGAGAAGTGCATGTCAGGCTACTGCTCGTTTGCTGCGGTCGTATGATAGAAAACAGAACGCGGGTCAATATTGGTCGTTTCTCAATACCAAGAACGCAAACTTCGGAGAACGAACTCTCGAGGACGAGAGGACGCGAGTCCGGTCATTCTGCTAATGGAATAGCGCGTTCTTGATCTCGTCACTCAGCACGCGGCTACTCCGGTTATCTCTTATATGGTATAAAACACAACTTTGCTTCTTTTCATCAACAATAAAACGAAATGCATATAAAACAGCACTCTGCCTCATTTCGTTTATAAATGGACATATTATCATGAACAGATTAATGGCCACAAAAATGTGGTTCAGGTAACCTTAACTCACATTGACTATCTTCACTGCATATAACACGAAATATAAAACACAACCCTGCTTCTTTTTGTTTTCATTTTAAAAATGTGAAACATTATTGATCATTAAAACTGACATTTAACAAACAGACAGGGTTGTATCATTTTATTGTATTACACACAGTGAAGAGAATGTATAGTAAAAACATACACATATAAAAAATATTTTATATATTTTAGAATATATAAAATTACACAACCCTGTCTCTTTTGTTAAATGTCAGTTTTAATGATAATATCCCATTCAAAAGTATAAGTAGCCTAATAGGTAGGCTATAAGCTATACAATGAGAAATAAAGTAAACAATTCAGTTAAACATAAGTCAGCTTTCTAATGGGATACAAAGTTAAAGTTAAATAGCCTAAAAGTTAAATATATAAAGTTATGAAACTTGACTTTTCCCTCAGCCAGTTAGCATTGTTTGGTCTTATGAGATAAAAACATGCACTGAAAAGTTATGTAGATGGTTGATTAGGCCTATTTGTCAAGATAAGTAATTGTTTTTCATAGATTAAAATAGCTTTTAAATTACGCAAACTGCAATATTAGATCGTTTTAAAACATCTCTCCTTAAAACGCTATTGGTCTCGACTATTTAAATAAAGTTACAGGAATATGACTTGGCCTGAAAAAAAAAATCAGTCAAAAGAATTTTTTTAATTTAATCCCTGCATCCAGAAACATTCTCAAATAAAAAAATATAAAAAAGATAATTAAATAAAAATGCATGATTAAATACCAAATAAATAATTAATACTACTGGATAATTAAGTCACTGTTTCTATGATCCACATATATTACATTAAACTAAATCATACCTTTTTGAAAAAGTAGCTATCTAACAAAGTATTATATGTGATATTTTACAATCAATATGCTTAAGACTAATGGGCATTATGCCCAGCTGCACTACTTCCTGAACTTCAGCCAGCTTCTTGTTTCCTGTCTGCCATTATTGGCCAAATTGATTAATTCAGGTGTGTCTGATTATTGTTGCCATGACAACTGAGGTCAGGCACACCTGGATTAATCAATTTGGCCAATAACTGCAGACAGGAAACAAGGAGCTGGCTGAAGTTCAGGAAGTAGTGCAGCTGGGCATAAAGCCCATTAGCCTTCCTCAAAATAAGCAGATTTGGTCTATTCATTAATGCAAATTTACTGCAACTGCTGAAATGCAAATTGAATAGGATGTGGGGGAAAAGATGTATACAATTGTATTACAGTTTTATGAATTCATTAATTGTGTATTTATTATATGAATGATTAATATAATTATGCATTTATATAAATAAGGCTGTTCTATTATTATTTGTGAGTTGGACACTAATACATTGGATTATTTTATTTATTACAGTTTTTCTATCACTTTTGTAAAGTGAAAAGTTAATATAAATTGTATTTTATTGTTTTGATTTAGAGCGGTAAATAACTGCTATTAAAAGATAATAGGGTATCACTGTTTATTGCTGATTTTAAAGCTTACTGAACTTGAAATGATTTGGATATCTACAGTTCTACAAAAAATACACAACATAAGAATGGCCCCTCTGTAATAATTGTGGCCCCTCTTGTGCCCCCCAGTTGAAAAAATCCTAGAATCGCCCCTGTTGCAATGACTCTATATTAAATCTTGTTTCATATCTACAGTTGCCCGATGACATTCTCCAGAAGATCCTTGTCTTTGTAGTTCTACAAGACGGCTGCTCTGCAATCCTGAGGCTGGCTCTGACATGCCAGAGATTTAACAACATTGTCAGCCAGGAGCATTTTCAGCAGGAGGCACACTTCAGCTGGCTTGATAGTGAGTTCAATAAGTATAGTTACCCCATCGTGTTTTTTTTTATTTTTGTGGGTATAACAATTAGGCTAGATTAATATCACCCTCTTCCATTTCCCTAACATGAAACTTTTGGCCATTTAATCCCACTGGTCACAATAGTGACTGTAAAAAATATGTTTCATTTCTAAGGCTATAAAAATGTTACTGAATAATTTATCAATGCATTTCCAGCAGATATTGAAATAATACATTGTATCTATATGCTAATACACAAAGACTAACTCTTACCTTACTTTCTGCTGCTACCTAACTTACTATACAGACATACACAGAAACACACAAACTCGCACATCACACACACACACACACACACCACGCATGGCACACACACCCCACGCCAGACACTCCATGCACGCCACACACACAACACACCCCACACTAACACCCAACACCACACACACCCTCAATGCACACCCCACACGCTCCACACACTCACATCACACACCCCACATGCACACCCACACCACACACGCACACTGCAACACACCCCACTCACACAAAATTTAAGATTATTTGATTGTTTTTTTTTTTACATAAAAACAATTAAAACTGAATTGGGGAAATTATTCTTCATTATTTAACATTGGTTGTTTTGTACGTTATTTACCATTAAATAGACAATTCTGAAATTATTACTAGAATATTATATTTAAAAGTCATAAACCGTAAAAGTTTAGTATACTGATGTAATACAAATGTAATAATACATTTTTTAGAAATGTTCTCACTTCGATCTGCTTCCCTTCACCATTCAAGAGAAAACATATCTTCGACAAATTCACCAGCAATTGTTTAGTGAAGATAAGAACCAGTTACCTTTCTTTTCCTATATTCACCGAAGGTAAAAGAAGTTCACTTCAAAGTGATGAATGAGATTTATCCATGTAACAACTTCTTGCATCAAAGATTTAATATGGATGTGAATGTTTGTACTTTCTGTAATTCTGATATTGAATCCGCAGAACATCTTTTCTTCTCTTGTAGTGTAACCCAGACCTTCTGGGATGCTTTCCAGTAGGCCTACTGGATCACGTATGATACACAAAATATTCAAAATTTAACATATGAATACATTAAATTTGGACTTCAAATTGAGAACAGAAAAACTGAGTTTGGAGTGAATAATCTGATTTTAATGGGCAAATATTTCATACATAAATGTCGATTTCTTAAAACATCCCCTGTTTTTAATTCCTTTCTAAATGATATAGTTCTGTATAAACAATCCCTGAAATGCTGTAAAACAAAAAAAGCCCTAATTTTTCATGAATACTTATGCAAACTTATTTCCTAGTGTCTACTGCTGAGTCTCTTGGTTTCTTTCTTTTTTATTTATTTATTTATTTTTTCTTTTACAATGTTGTACTCCATGTTCAATTCATGTTGTAAGATTATCTGAAGACGGTTGTGATGTGCCTTGTATGTTTGATATAAGATTCAATTAAAAAAATAAAAATATATGCGCTCGGTCGCAATGGAGATGACGTATATATGCGCTCCGGCGGAGGTAGTGGAGGTGACGTACTTCCGCTTTTGAGTGGAGCTCCACTCGCCCCGTAGTCTGCAGCCAGCCCCTATGGGCTATATGCACGCATAAGTTCCGCATTTGACGTAAGGATGCTCGTCCATTTCCGGTTGTGTAGATTAAAGCGGAGGAAAACCGGAGAAAACGGGATTATGGCAGAGTCTTCAATATTTACTGTCCCCCCGTCTTTGAAACGAAACGTACATACGTTTAGATGTAATTTTATATATAGTTATGTTTATTTAATATAATTTTAAAAAGAAGCATAAACACAACGAGGGGTGTCTGTTTTATCTGTTTTTGTGACTAACGTTTCATTAGTATAACCATGGAGTATAAAATTCAATATAAATTCTCGGTATTGCATTGGACTCTATGATCGGCGGAAGTTATCGAGCATCCTTAATCCTTCACCGGAAATAACGCCGTGCATAGAGCCCATTGCGCAAAGAGGAAGATGACCGCTCTATCGCGGGTTTGTTTTATTATAATGCGTTTACTTCCACTTTGATTTGTAGCGTTTTTTGAGTGTTTTTTTTAACCTGTTAACATCCGCTCTTTCGACATGTACATGAAGATTGTGCTTAACTGAAAGAAAACAACTATAAAAGGACTCGTGGAACTACCAGTTCGTTTGTATTGTCTTTTCTTTCCTATTCTTCATCTGGGCAGACCTCAAACTCTGACAGACGTTACAACACACAGACAGGGGTTGGATAAATATGTTTTGCTTTTAAAACTGTGTTTTAATGCGAGTATAGGCCTACACAAATATAGAGATCGCACCCGTGTGTCTCTAACACACACACACAGGTTACGTTACCTTGTAGAAAATATTCGACCTGGCTGACAGAACATTGCCTTTGTCTGCATCTTTGAGGTGACATGACAAACATATTTAACACCTGTCCAATCTGAATTTAAGACAATTTAATACTTTTTAAGGCCTTATTTTTAGGAAAATTGATTTAAGACTTTTTAATACTTTTTAATGACCCGCGGCCACCCTGTTCTCAGTACGAGTTATGAAGGAAGAGAACAGTATCGACAGTTGATGGTTTCAGCGCCGTCCTCTGATTGCAGTGTTGTGAATGAAATACCGCACGTGGTATTCATATATCATTTTACAAAACTGTTTTGCACATGTGCTCCCGCACACACTATTTTGATCACAACACTGCAATCAGAGAAGGATGGCTAAAACTACAGACATCTATAATTACGATCACAACAGAGCAAGCAGTCAAGCACACGGCACACAAACTATATATATGTATAGCCTATATAGTTTTTCTAAGTTACAAACCCGAACCCGAGGCTATTCATTAAACATTAGGCACAATATGTTTGTTTTGTTTTTTGTTTTTTGCTTTAAAAATAGCAAAAATAACTGTATCTGTGTTATATATTTATGCTGACAGTTTCCACCAACTTTTCACCAATTTAGCAGCGATTACGGGCCCAAGCTGGTGGCACCGCAACCCTGGTTCCTTTAGTTACCTAAAGGTATTTTTGCTATTTTTAAAACATATTGTGCCTTAAATGTTTAATGAATAGCCTCGGGTTTGGGTTATATTATCATTTATAGTATATATATATATACAGTGTTGTGCAAGTTACTTCCAAACTGTAATACATTAGGTATTACTTGTTACTGTTATTTAAAAGTAATTCATTACCTTACAATATTACTGTCTCAGAATTGTAATGCGTTACATTACTCATGTATTACTTTTGAGTTACTTTCACCAAAATAACTAAGTAGAACAACTTTGGGGCTGTAACGATATGCAATATGAAACCGAAATCGCGATTCGCCACACGACTCAGATCCACGAACCTACAGAATCGCGACACACCTCTTCCAACTCCAGCGTTATTCTCCTTACCGTCCAGATCCAATGCTACCTTATCTTTAAATTAGGCTATTAGTATTATTTGAAGTTAACATTATAAAATACGTAGACCTACACCACAAAACTAGTTAAGGAGCATTATGGACATGACATTTGCAGTCAAAACTTGAAATACAAATTCTCAGAAAATACATGTATTGAAACGTATAGGCTACTTCCTCAAAGGACTCCAGACATTAGACAAATATCAGTCTGTGGAAATTGCAGTAAATTGCGACAGACAACTTCTCACTTTGAGCACACGAATGCGTGTGTCGTTTATTATTAGAAAGAAAACATAATCCAAGCAAATGGCGCTGACATGCGTCCCACGTGAACACACGTTCAGAGCATTTAAAGGGAACGCAATCCCTGAACAGTCGTGAAGAACAGAGTGCTGTGTTTACAACCAACAGTGTATAGAACTACGCTTAACAAAGGTGAATTATGTATCTTGCATTCACCACAAGTCTATGTTTTATTTTTATTTTAGGGAAAAGACACACATTCATGCGTGACAAAAAAAAAAATAGGAGGCAAAATATATTTTTTGTAATTCTGTGAATTATACTGCGCAAATCGGATGAGGAAGGGTTGGCTCTCCAGTCTCCATAGAACTTAAAATATTCATTTTATTTTAGTTTTCGTGTTCGCATTTATGAGGAAAAAACTATGTTACAGACGCGACCGCTCTGAACTGGCACTAAAAGACTGCTTTAAAACTTTCACACAGTCTGTTGCCTTTAAGAAGTAAAAGCAGACAATACACTGTAATACAACTGTAATACAAGCCTCACTGAACATGTAACGAGTAAAATATTACTGAAAATTGATTAGTAATGCCTTACACTACTGCGTTACAGCAAAAAGTAATATGTTACTGTAATGTATTACTTTTGTAATGAGTTACTCCCAACACTGTATATATATATATATATATATATATATATATATATATATATATATATGTATATATATATAAAGAAGCCGGTGGTACTGCCACCCTGGTGCCTTTAGGGTTATTGTGCACTTGACTGATGCAAGCTCTACAGGACACTTCTTTTCGATAGTGTGGGTGCAAAAGTCTGCATTGAGGGCACATTTAAACAACAAAGTATGTGTGAGCAACCTTCTGAAACCTAAAATGAAAAATGAGACACCCTACAGACAGTCATGGATTTAACGGACACATGATAAGTACACAAGACTGAAAATTCATATGAAGTGTGCCATTTGGGACAGGGCATATGATCGTGAACACAGTTCAATGTTCCCTCTAATTTTTTTACTTGATGACCTTTTTTCTATTGCACGGACATTTTTCGCCACCTGAGCAAAAATATTCTTTATATATATATATATATTCTTTGTATATTCTTAAAGGTTCTCTAAGCGATGTGGGGCCAAAACATTTTTTGTCACATACATCAAACGTCTCCTCACTATCGGCTAGCTGCCTGTCCCCTAAACACACTGTAAAAAACGCGGTCTCTGTAGACACCACAGGCTCCACAAACGGCAACAAAAACAATCATGTCTCACCCGGACCACGAAACCTAACAAACAGTGTTCCAGCCAATCACTGGCAAGAAGTATTTGAGGGTGGGTCTGGGGGGTTAGTGCGCGTGCACATGAAGGGGGTGTGTGTGTGAAGGAGAGAGAAGAGCATCAGAGGGAAGTTTGAAAAATGGCCGACACACGACCAAAGAGACGTCGTTCTGAAGAACAAATTAAAAAGAAGGAGTCGGATAAAGAACGTGCGAAGTTCCGAATTTACATCGGTAGCAAAGCTTTTGAACGATGGCGAGAACTCCGGCGGCAGAAGGGCTTCCAGTCCGACATTCAGGTTGCTCTGTTTTTGCTGGACAGGTGGGTAACGTTACATTGTTTTTTTTTCTTCTAATTTGACGCTTATGTTCGCCAAACCCACACAAGGATATAATTAGCTAGAACTATGCAGTCAGCGAAATGCACGTTCACAATTATTTGAAGCACGGAAGGGAGGGGGAGGAGATGAGATGAGGGAGGGTCTAGCTAGCCTCTGATTTGTTTGAAAATATTCCGAACGTCAACACCCAGGATCGCTTAGACAACCTTTAATATACCTGACATACGTAGAAACACGATGCTTTCAATATTCAGTTGTAACTTTTAACTTGAATGTGCCTTTTATATTTTATTTGACCCTTGATGTAACTTATTGTTATTAAATCATATTTGTGAAAAACAAGCAGTTAATTAAGAAGTCACAAAATGAGGCAAATTTTAGGTTATCTAATTTTTTTCCAGTACTGTTACCTGTACAGTCTTTACCAAGAAATACTATGAAATATAATTTACAAAAGCTTCTGCAGGACAGTTCAATTCTTTACAATAAAAGAATATAGTAAAAAAAAGAAAAGTAAGCTGTTACACTGAGATGTTTTGGGAAAACCATAAAGTGTTTTTGTCCAGTCAATTAATTGTGTACAGGAAGCATTAAACTATCAAAGTTAAATGATTGTTTGTTGCTTATAAATTTCCAATATTTTCTTTAGCAAGGGATTTCAAACTTTGTAATGGCAATGAGCCCTAAACAATACCCCTGTGAGGTTCTTTATTTAGCCTTAAAATATAATAAAATATAGGCCTAATATAACCTAAACAATACCTTTGTTAGATTCTTTATTTAGGCTCATAATATAATAAAAAAAGAGGCCTAATATAATTATTATAATAATATAATATAATAAACGAATTGAAGTATTTGAAGGGCTATAATATATCAGTTTAAATGCTTAAATTTGTTTACATATTATATTACTATAATATGAAAACAAACTGAAGCATTTAAATATATCTAATAGCTAAATATTTTCAAGAAAAGTGAATATGCGAACTCTTTAAAAGTAATCTAACCATACCAAAAAATCCCCCACACACAAAAACATCAATTTAAACTAATGATGTATTTTGACTTCACACGGGTGGGTGTGTAATTTTTACTGTTCTGTTTCCATCAACCGTTATTTCCACCACTTTAATCAAACCAAAAAATCTCGTTTTGTCCGCACTGCCAATCACACGTGCTCACATCCTTCTTAACTCACATCCTTCTTTCACTCTACAGCGGTTGACCAGAGCACTGAAATTATTTCTCACTTAAACTACAATCAAATGGATTTCCACACATTTCGCGTGACATTTTATTATTTTCTGCGCGGCAGCGGCTTCAGAAGTGCACGCGCTCAGAGGGAACTTTAACACACGCACACACTCAGTTCAGTCACGCCTCCCTCCCCCTCCTCTCTCTCTCTCACACACACACACACACTCCAGCTTGAAAGAGAGGCGCGCACGTCGAAGTGTGTGAGACAAGAATTGGGCGCGATCGAACTCTGTGTGTGTGTGTGTGATTGTGTCTGTGTGAACAGTGGAAACAGGAAATATAATCTGCTATTTTGTTCATACATAACAACATTCAGACTGCAAACTTTTTACTTATATTTGTGTACACTTGCAATAAAACACAACATCCTCTTCTTACATACGTAATGAATATAGAAATATAATTTGACACAAGAGGGCAGTATAGCCCTATTTATGATTTTGAGTTTAATTTATCACCCTAAGAGTCTCAAAAGCATTCTAAAAGAATGGTAAAGTTTGATGCTTTTCCACGGCAACAGTATCAAAGATATCAAGAATCCATTCACAGGTCTACATCTGCCATGTATTTACATTATACAGATTAAGTTTGAAGCAAATCGGGTAAAAATAAAAGCGTGATTTCAATGCTGAAGTTTCATCAAGATGAGTTAATGTATAAAGAAGTTATAACACACTTCCTGTTTCACGTTTCTCGCCATAAATTTGTTTCCTCACCACGGCCAAACCGTTTGAGAAATCAAAAATCCCCTAGCAATTTTTCATGCTCAATGTCTTGACTTCACGCTGACCGAGTTTCGTCGAATTTGCATCAGTGTTCTAGGAGGAGTACTTTAAATTCCACTGCATGCGTTTTACAAACAACCCTTAATATCCGACTTCCTGTTGGGCTGGGGTAAAAAGTAAGAGTGAGAAGTATATATGAACCGATGAGATCTATATGTATACCGAGTTTCATCTTATAACATGACAGCGTGTTTGATTTGTGGACCAAGATTTCGGACTCCTTTCCAGGGGGCGCGGTCAAGCCCCCCTTCTACGCCCGAGTGCCATCTTCAGCCCGACCCTGATGGCCGCGGGTTCTGACCCGTGTGCAAAGTTTCAAGAGTTTTAGAGCACGTTAAGGGCCCCAAAAGTGCCCAAATAGTCGTAATAATATAATAAATAATAAATGAGGTCCCACTTTATATTAAGTGGTTTTAAGTACTATGTACTTACATAGGAAAATAAGTACAATGTACTTATTGTGTTCAGGTTGTATGGGACCATAAATGATAATAATAATAGAAAAAAGTAATCCTAAGGAAAACATTAGGGCCTTCGCCTTTTCAAGGCTTGGGCCCTAATTATTAGTGAAAGGTGGCCGTGTTTTTTAAACATCTATTAAAGGTGCCCTCTGGCATTTAAAATCAAATCATACACCATATTCCATACCAGATGGAGGCAGTATACCTTCAGAAATACCTCTGCGGCCACGCGCACACTCTCATGTCTTTAAACAACACGGGCGAGCGCTGTGTTGCTCTGTCTCCCTCGCGCATATTAATCAAATCAATTGACACGATAGTAAAAGGTTGGAAGACCGCAGTTTCAAGTGAAGCATTTGGAGATTTTTACAGATTAGAGACTAAATGAACATCTCAATACTAAATTATAAAGGCCGTCTCATAGACAAGCCGGTGCATTTTGACGATATGGGAAAATTAAAGCCCTGGCTATTATTTCTAGTTTTATGGTATTCGTTTTGTTCATATTACATTTTTATCATTAGTTTTAATTAATTTGACAGACAGCATTCCCTGATGTGGACCAAGCTAGCGTCTTTCAGAGCTGCCAACTCTCACAACACTTTTCACACACTCTCACGCCACACATCAATTTTGTCATGCACAGAAAAGGACACGGAGACCGATCCCAACTCTCAGATTCTGTTAATTTTATTACGCAATTCAAACAATAAATACAGTTTTGGCGCTTTACACGACAGATCCCTAACGCACGTGAACCGATCATCTCTACTAGCTAACGGTAAAAGAACACGAACACTGTTGAAAGATATGAATGCTACAACTTACCAAAATGTATTCCTCATGCATAATATCGACCAATCATTTTTTTTAACTCTTCCCTGAACTGAAATGTAGTAGTGGGCTGTATTTTTTCCACACGACTGACATCAGGTTCAAGTACACACAAGCCGCGCGACTTACTCGTGTACTGCAGTTTGGCTGGTGGTTATGTTGCTCGCCCGCATACCGCCTCCCATGGCCGAAACTGGTATTACGACACCTGCCGGGCTGGATCTCGGCAGCACTATAACTTGTCATTTTTTTAATGACATCATCAACCTTATTTCTTCTCATTCTTTTGGTGCGTTTAGCTCATTTTTGGGATATTTTAACCTCAATTTTTACAGAGGGCACCTTTAATACTAGCTAAATGGAATATTGATTTAATAGCGGTCTGATAATTCATATCTCTCTGTTCGAAAAGACGCGATTGTCAAAATACTTGTGAATGAGTATTTTGAATGTGGGGAATGAGTGAGGAATGTGGGGAATGACAGAGCATGCGTGTTCCAATGAACATCGTATTGCTGGTTCGCTTGCGCTCTCTCTCTCCCTCAGAGGGCTGGTTGTCATTGACAGCGACAACAACTCTCGTGAGCCCACGCTCTTTCCCGATGTCATCAAAGTACGTCTTTTGTTATTATTTTTAATGAGTGACCCCTGGTGGCTAAAAATTGCAAACTGTACGTTTAAACCAAAGGGTGGTGATGGCGCAGTGGATAAGACACATGCCTTTCACGAGTTCACACTTACATACAATTAAAGGGAATAAAGTATAATGCGTATTTGGCATGCTGTCGGGAGGGAGGGCTCCGAGCTCAGAATTCGACCCGAACCCAGAGTACTCACCCCGTTTGTAAAGTGGTTTAGGACTGGAAGAGTGGAGAAGGGGTGGTGGAGGGACGCTGCTAAACTATCGGAGAAATGAGGTGAGACTGCTGAGTAGGGGTGTGCGATATGACGATTTTTAATCGTGGACGATTAAAATGTCTCCACGATCTGCTTTTGAAGAAATATCGTAGTATCGTGTTACAGTGCATTCTATCAGTTCAGTTCTGGCGCCTCTGTCTCTCAACTGTACAACGCGACGTAGCCTACACATGATCACACGTTAATGAATAGGTACGGGACACTGCAATTCACAAAAGTTCATTATTTGCATAAGCCTTGCCGGTTAAACATTTAATTCACGCGCTGATGCGCTGTTCTAACGTGCGCTTTCCTGACCGCATAACCCCCAACGCTCACGTGCACTAGAAGCCTGTCAAACAGCACCTGAATACTGGACAATAAACATAACAATTCTCAAGAGCAAATTTTGAAGGGGACACCAATAATACAGGCAAAAAAATACAGAGGAAAGCCTTACTACTATTAGCATGGAGACCATTTCATTATACTTCTTAAAATTTCTTTCTGGTTTAAGCCAGCGGCGAATCTGTTTACATACTCTCCTCACGCAGCGCAGCGATTTCATTTCATTCATTGACTCATTCTATATTAAATGATAAACCAACTAAATCACAGTGAAAGCGTTAGAATCTAAATGCACAGCGCACCCGGACTTTCTCACCAGTGTATGGCCAGCAATATTGTAATGTTTAATGACATGAAGATAGTGTCTGTTCTAAGTTATTATTGTACTGTACAATTAAATACAATCGTTGCTGAGTCTGCGGTCTGAAAACTTTACCTCAGATCATCCGTTCACTGAATGAATTGAGAATCTCACCTGAAAAATCTAATAATAACATCAGCAATTGTCATTCAAGCAGCTGATTTCTGTAAATGAGTGCAAAACTAAATGTATATTGCAGCATAGGGCGAAGTCAGGATCCATCACCACCGATTTGAGACAAAAATAATTTAAATTGTATATAAAACTATAAATGGCGCTCTGTGGCGCAGCAGGGTTTTGAACACGGTCCTGAGCCGTCGCTGGGCGCCGCGGACAGACGGCGAACAGCGCCGCCGGTGTGTGTACATGTACACTCATAGAGAATAATGTGTTCGAATTTTAAAGACGTGGCGCTGCGCTGCGCGACGCGCCGCTACGCTTCTCGTCCGGTGTGCGACCCCCTTTACTGGAGTTCCACAACTACTCAAAAACTATGTTTTTCTCTCCCGCCACCGGAATGTGTGTCTGAGGTAAAAGGGACGGAGGCGGTGGACCAACGCACTGTGAGGCAAGGGAGGGGGGTCTCAAAATGTTTAGAACGCTTTTTTCGTAATTGCCCCGTTTGCATTTGTGTTATTTTATTTCTTAATTATTTTAAGAATATATCATTACATTATTTACAATACACATATTTTAATGGGTTTTTTTGGGGGGGACAACCCTCAGATAGGGGGGGTCCTGACCCCCCCGACCCCCCCGCGATTTCCGCCTATGAGATTCTGGACTAAGTTATCTCTTGAGTCTTATTAAGCTAATACTGTTAAATACACACAATGTTTACATAAACAGGCTATGTCTAAAGTGAAAGCAAACATTTGAGAGAATATCTGGTGTAATATGCGTCTATATTAAACGCGTCGCGTGCTGGTCTAAAAGCAACAGGAATAAATAGTAGCCTACTGCCGCTTGTCCTTAAAGGGATAGTTCACAAAAAAAAAAAAAAAAAAAAAAAAAAAAAAAATAAATAAATCCATCATTATTTACTCACTCTAATGTTGTTCCAAACCTGTATTAATTTATTTCTTGTGCTGAACACAAAAGACAATTTTTTTTAATGTGGGTAACCAAACAGTTGCTGGTCCCCATTAACTTCCAGGAGAGAACCTATAAAAAAACTATAAGGAGACCAGCAACTGTTCGGTTACCCACATTATTCAAAATAACTTTTATTTTCAACAGAAGAAAGAAACTTATTCGGGTTTAAAACATCTTGAGAGAGTAAATTAAGACAATTTTCATTTTTGAGGGAACTATCCCTTTAGTGTTAATAAAACAAAAACAAAAAAAACACAAGGAGAAAATCACTCACTGACTGAGAACTTTAATATATCTTTAATAAGAATCAATTTATTCAGTGAAGTCTATGTAGTGTTTTAATTTCATATTTGTTCATTTAATTACTTCAATGCTACTGCTAAATACACCTACTGCATCTGAAAAAATAAAGCACTATTTATTTAATATGAATATTAATTTGTGTAATGTTTATCTTGTCTTATTTTTTTAATAACAAAGAAAATAATGACAAAGATTTTTATCTTCGCCACTGGCCTAAATGTGTGGCTTTCTTTTTTCTTTTGTTACCTAAGGCTTTGTTTTTAACATTAGTTTGGCTGTAATGAACAGCCACTTGCAAAATATTAAAACCAACTTGAAAAAGAATCGTGATAAAAAATCGTGATCGTGATTTTCCTAAAAAAATCGTGATATGATATTTTTTCCATATCGCCCACCCCTACTGCTGAGTCTATATAGACCTTATGTACCAGAGAAACGTGGGCCCCGTCATCTTTAGAATATTGTCTTTGAACTTCCGTTTTTGCGGTCGCTCTATATTTGTATGGCATCGCTGTCAATGAGTAATTAGCTGGTGAAGTGGATTGACTTATTGTAGAGTTAACATGAATGTTAACATGAACATTAAAATGTAAATGTAAACATTAACCTTCGGGTTAACGTTTAATGAATAGCCTCGGGTTCGGGTATCAGACCTCTACTCTGTAATAGCCTGGTTTTCACATTCATTCCCTGCAAAGTCTTGTTAGTTGTTTACACTGATCTCTGAGCTTGAAGTGCAAGATATATCAAATCAATATCATTATTGCGATATCACATTGCTCGATATTATATCGAAAGTCTTGAGATAATTATTAGGGCCCATCACCGATGGTGTGAGGACCATCTTGGAATTGCTCTGTTTATTATTAGAGCCCAAGCCTTGAACAGGCGAAGGCCCTATTGTTTTTCTTTAGGATTATTCTTTTCTATTATTTTTCTTACGACTATTCGGGGCACTTTTGGGGCCCTTAAAGGGATAGTTCACTTTGAAATAAATTTTTTAAATGTTTTAGCTTACCTCAAGGGCAGCCAAGATGTAGGTGTCTTTCTTTCCACAGTATTTTTAATTTTGACATTTTTCGGTCAAACCGTTCTTGTCTGTCAGTCATATAATGGAGGTTTAGGGGGTCCACCTCAAAGAACATGAACAGAGAAGTCAAAATTAAACAAGATTTAATGACTCGTAAATGTACACTCGTACATGTAGACATAAAACGAGCAGTTTGTTTAAGGAAAAAGAACAGTATTTATATCGTTTTTATCTCGTGTAATCACACTCACGTCCAAGTGATCTGAATCAGTTGTCCAATGTTCAACTGAACCATGCCCAATGTTTCGCCGGAAGCGTCGATGTCACTCATTGTTTACACAGAAATGTCGGAAGTTTTTCACTGTGAAGATCTAAACATATTTAGATATACAGGAAATCACAATGGAAGATGATTTCAGTATATCAAAATAAGTTTAGTGAAAGGTAAAACTTCCGAAATCTCTGTGTAAATAATGCGTGACATACACACGCAAGGGATCACTTCCGGCGGAACGTTGAACATGATTCAGTTCGTTTCAGTTGGACATTGGACAACTGATTCAGATCACTTGGACGCGACTGTGATTACACAAGGTAAAAACGATATAAATATACTTACTTTTACGAGTCATTAAATCATGTTTAATTTTGACTTCTCTGTGCATGCTCTTTGACGTGGACCCCCTAAACCTCCATTATATGACAGACAACAACGATTTGACCGAAAAATGTCAAAATTGAAAATACTGTGGAAACAAAGACACCTACATCTTGGATGCCCTTGAGGTAAGATAAAACATATCAAAAATTAATTTCAAAGCGAACTATCCCTTTAACGTGCTCGAAAACTTTTGAAACTTTGCACACGGGTCAGAACCCGTGGCCATCAGGGCCGGGCCGGTTTGGCCGTGTCAAGGAAACGAAATAATGGCGAGAAACGTGAAACAGGAAGTGTGTTATAACTTCAGCATACATTAACTAATCTTGATGAAACTTCAGCAGTGTGTTCACTGTAAGAGGCTGATTACATGGATGTGACTATTGTGAGGCAAAGTTATTGCACCACCAACTGGCAGCAGGAAGTATGTCACTTTCAAAATGCTTTGAAATCACCCTCTTATTTTTACCCGATTTGCTTCAAACTTCACTACTATAATGTAAACACACGTGGATGTAGACCTGACCTTTCAGAAGGTTGCTCACACATACTTTGTGGTTGATATGTGCCCTTGATGTGCACTTTGGCAGAGCCCAGATCAATGCAAGCTCTACAGCACACTTCTTTTCGACAGTCAAAGCAGGGTTACGTTTTTGCACGTCGTGCACAATAACCCAAAAGGCATCAGGTTGTCGAGCCCCCCTGCCATGCCCAGGTACCAGCTTCAGCCCGGCCACGGGTTTTGACCCGTATGCAAAGTTTCAAGAGTTTTTTAGCAAGTTAAGGGCCCCAAAAGTGCCAAAAAGGTAGTAAAATAATAATAAATATAGCTGCGAGCAGAGATGAAGGGCCAAAGCTGGCGGTACCGCCACCCCGGTGCCTTTAGGTAACCACCAGCTTGCGGTGCCACCAGCTTGGGCCCGTAATTGCTGCCCGCAGCTATATCATGCTGACAACATACTTGAAACATGCTAAAACATGCTAGCAAACACTTAGCTAAGTGCTAAAGCATGCTATTACTGCAATTAAATAGGAATTATCTGTAACTCAGGCATGGAATATAAAATCTGCCCCAAACTTCATACATTTGATAAGAGTCGTGTCCTGAATACATCTACATGAGAATATTCAGTTATAGTAATAGCGCCACCTACTGACAACAGGAAGTAACATGTTTAACACGTTGATGCCTTCCTAGCAACATGTTAAAAATGCCATTGAGTTGTAAACATGCAAGAAACATGTTAAAACAGCCCACTCTAGGTCTGCTAGCTGCTGCACTGCATTGACAAAGAATGCAAAATTAAGGATAATTTTTGGCTTCAATATCTTGAGAAAAGATAACTTTATCCGTAGCATAAGCTAAACTTACACAATACAAGAGAACCTCTCATAAGAAAACGTCTCGGTTACATATGGTAACCCTCGTTCCCTGAGTAGGGAACGGAGACGTCTCGTCTGAGGAGTTTACAATGAATTGGGATCATACTAGGGAAACCAATTGCCTTTCAGTGAATAAAAACGACCCAATGAATATTGGCATGCGGGATTTGCATTCTGCGAATGCATTCCGATTTGCATTCCGCGAAGGTACAGCAAGCATGGCGAGGGGGCAAGACGTCTCCGTTCCCTACTCAGGGAACGAGGGTTACCATACGTAACCGAGACGTTCCCTTTCGTCTGGGAACTCCTACGTCTCGTGGGAGGAGTTTCCAATGAATTGGAATCCCAAATAAAATGCCATGGTGCTGGCCCCTTCCAGCGCCCAGCTAAGCTGCCCGCCAAGCAGTTTCTCAGTTTTTTACGGGCTAGCTAGGAGGAAATCACACTGCTGTTCCGCAAGACCCGCTCAGTGGATTTGGATAACACTGGGGAAACGTGTCCGTGTAGGAGGTAACGTTACGGAGCCCCCAGCCAGCCCAAAGGGAGGCACTGAATATGAACTAGCACGTAGGGTAGTAAAACATATGGGAGTCCTTGAGGCAGTCCCAGCCCGTAGGGTAGGGAGCATACTCAACAAGGACAACAGAGTGAGTCTGTCGAGGGGAAGACATGGTGCTAGGCCATAGGGTAGCAGGAATGTGGAAAATGGTCATGAGGAAGTCATCGTGAAGGTCACCCAGTCTACTAGCAACTTAATAAGAAAGGTAATAGACCTAGCGTCAGGAGGTCCACCACGCCTCATGCCGGGGGGTTATGGAGGAACTTACGAGGTTAGCCGTTTGTTGGGGAACCAACAGAGCAAAAAAGGTGCATGGATCGAGCTCATAAGGCGGATTGGCGCAGCAAGCCGATAGAACCTATTCCCTCGTGCCACTGGCTGTAGCGAGTAAACGAGAGGAAACTGGTTGGCAAACGTGTTAGGGAGAAAACCTGGCAAATGTGTTAGGGCTTGCCTAGCCCGCAGCTCTGCAGATATCTGTCAGCGACGCACATTGCGCCAAGGCCCAAGAGGAAGCGACAAGGCACGTCCTTGGATTCATAAGCCCGGACGATAGCATCCACTAGCCAGTGGGCTAACCTCTGCTTGGAGACAGCCTTCCCCTTCTGCTGGGCTCTGTAACAGACGAAGAGCTGCTCTGAGGTCCTGAAGCTTTGCGTTCTGTCCACATAGCAACGTAGTGCATGCATTGTGCTCCTCCATGGGCAGCGCTTGCAGGTTCACTATCTGATCTACAAATGGATCCTTGGGCACATATCTAAACCAGGGTCTCAAAACCACATGAGGAACTCTAGGCACGATATGTTGACCGAAAAAGCCTGCAGATCCCCGACCCTCTTGAAGGAAGCTAGAGCCATTAGAAGAAATAAAATTTTTAGCTCTACATCATTTAAGGGCTCAAATGGGGGCCTTTGAAGCACTCTCAGCACCGGGGCTAAGTCCCAAGAGGGTACAGGGTGCAAATTACAAGGGGGATTTAACCTCCAAGCACCCTTAAGGAATCTGATGATCAGGTCGTGCTTCCCTAATGACTCCCTGTCAATCACATCATGATGGGCAGCTATTGCAGCCACATATACTTTGAGAGTGGAGGGAGACAGCCTTTGCTCCAACCCGTCTTGTAAGAAGGAAAGCACGACACTGATCGGACAAGTTCAGGGGTTTTCCTGGCGAGAAGAGCACCAAACGACGAACAGGTTCTACTTCAACGCATAGAGGCGCCTCGTAGAGGGGGCTCTAGTGGAAACAATGGTATCTACCACAGCCTGTGGTAGGCCACCGAGAACCTCCACGTTCCATCCAGGGACCAGAAATGGAGTCTCCATAGGTCTGGAAGTGGGTGCCAAAGAGTGCCCCATCTCTGAGAAAGCAGGTCCTTCTTCAGAGGAATGGGCCAGGGAGGTGCTGTCACGAGGAGCAGGAGTTCTGGGAACCAGGTCCAGTTGGGCCAGTACGGCGCAACTAGCAAGACCTGCTCCTCGTCCTCTCTGATTTTGCACAGTGTCTTTGCGAGAAGGCTCACTGGGGGGAAACACATATTTGCGTGGGCCCCGGTGCCAGCTGTGTGCCAGTGCATCCATGCTGAAGGACCCTCTGGTCAGGGAATAGAACAACTGGCCGTGGGTCATGGCAATGGGTCATGTCCGGAGAGGCAAACAGATCTATCTGAGTGGCTCCGAAGACTCGCCAGCTGGATATCAGCTGGACTGCCTGGGGATGGAGTCGCCATTCTCCCGGAAGGGGTGGTTGCCGTGAGAGGTCGCCTGCCACACGGTTGAGCGCACCCGGTATATGAACAGCACGAAGCGACCTCAGAAACTTCTGACTTAATAGGAGGAGATGGGGGGCGAGAACTTGTGCTTTTTCGAGTCCCTCATATCCGTCAGGGTGAGCAATAGATGTCGCTCCTGGACCACGAGAGTGGACATCGATCGATCCAGGGAACACGCAGTGACTTTCGTAAGCTTAATAAGCGTAAGCGTCATCTCCAGGTAAGGCTCAGACAACACTACCACACATGAAGGGGGCAATGCAGCCGAGTCGTCATCCCCAGATCGCGACTCATCTCCCTCCGATGCCGCAATTGACATCTGGTCCTCCAGAGGGACCCCGAAGGAAACGACTGGAGCCACACATGATGGCGCAGCGCGCTCCTCTGAAGACCCCAGTGGCACGGCTGAAGAGGAGTGGGATGTCCAAGGGGGTCTTTCACCCAGCAGATCATTGCTCACTGTAACCCTCAGACCACCAATGGGATTAGCCGAAGTAGTTTCTGCTGGAGTGAACCAGAAGAAGAACTAGATGGGTGAATCTCCAAAGGGACTCCCCCTCTGGTGAGGGATCGCAGTCTTAGTCTGCAATGAGAACATGACTCATTCACGAACGCTGCCTCAGCATGCGCAAGGCCCAAGCACGTGAGACAGCGATCGTGACTGAACTGGCCTTATTAGATTTCTCTGGCATCTAACTATCCAGTAAGTTAAACAGTGACTCAAAAACCTCGCTGGACACTTCAAATCGTTTCTGAAGTTTATGATTCAACTGTGAAACTGTAAAAATATACAAAAGATACAATCACTATATATGAAATTAGAAAATTACAGATTGACAATAACATAGGGATAATTAAACTAAGAAAATATACATCTTAATATCAAATAACCTTCTCATATGTATCACACAATAAATTTAACATTGTTTACTTACAGACATTGCGTCTAACAGATGCAAAGAAAGATGATGCTTAAGGATTAAACAGCGATCACATTTCGCTGAACTACTGCAGTACTATTAGTACTTCCTGTTTCCTGTACTAAGGGGTTGTATGTCACTGCTTTTCAAAATTAAAGTCCTCACTAAAATAAACATGTTCAAAATGAAAAACAAATGCAGTCCTGCACACTCCCCGCCTTGGGTTTTCAGAATCCCAAATCAACTTATAGCTTATCATTGGGTGACAGAAGAAGAACAAGTTCAGAGACAGGACGTGACAGGATTTTCTGAATGCCATCCTTAGTCACTTTAACGTCAGCTTTCCTCACCAATCCATCTTTGCTTGGGATTGTTTTCACAACGATTGCCATTGGCCACTCATTTCTGCTGACTTGAATGTTCTTTACCAAGACAATATCCCCTTCTTTCAAATTAGTTCTTTTGTCTTGCCACTTTCGTCTGTGTTGCAAAGTACTAAGGTATTCTTTTTTCCATCTTGTCCAGAAGGCATCTGCTAACCTTTGTACTTGTTTCCATTCTTCCTTAAGCAACTCATTGTTCCCAAAGTCTCCAGGAGGGGGAGGTGCTGCACCTGTCTTTTGTGTCAAAAGAGTTGCAGGGGTGAGAATAAATGGAAATTCTGGGTCAGAGGACACTGGTATTAACGGCCGTGAATTCATCACTGCTGTAACTTCTGCCATGAACGTCGTTAAGACCTCATGTGTGACACGGGAAGATTGCTCTTTAAGTAGCATGTAATCAAGAATGCGACGTGCAATCCCGATCATTCGCTCCCAGTGACCACCCATATGAGAGGCATGAGGTGGATTGAATTTCCAGGTGCAATTGTGTTTTTTCAGATATTTCTGCACATTCTCTGAGCTGACACAAGATTCATCCATTTTGAGTTCACGAGAAGCTCCAACGAAATTCGTACCACGATCTGAGTGCAGTTGTTTAACTGGCCCTCTGATTGCAAAAAATCTCCTTAAGGCATTGATGAAACTACTGGAGCTCATTAGCCGCGTTTCCACTGCCGGGCCAGGGCCGGGCCGTGCTAGTGCGTGCCAGGGCCAGTCGCGTTTCCACTGTCACTTCCGGGGCTTGATCGGGGCTTCCTCAGGGCCAACGGCCAGGATTTCTGGCCCGTCGAATACCTTGGGCCAGAGGGGGCCAGCTCGGGCTAGAGGCGTGCTCAAGGTAAAAGGCGGAGTTTATCGGTGTTATGGAACGTTATGATCTGAAGCAAGATGCACATAGGGGTGTCCATGTTTCACCGATTAACCGTTTAAAATTGCATAACATTTTAATTTGAACTGTAGGCCTATGCCAAATGCTGCGCAACAATATATAGGCTATATATAGCTACATATCGACGAATTTTCAGATATTTGTTTGATTTTTTTGCCCCTTAAACATTTAAAATATTTGACAAATTAATATGAAAAAAATATATATTTTACTGGTTTTCTGAGGCCAAATTAGAACCTGGAAATGATATTTTCCCTGCAGTGATTTATAGGCTATAATAAATGTGTCTGATAATAAAATAATATAAAATAACGAGGCATTAATTGTTTATTAATAAACTATTGTTTTCTAAATGATTTTCGGCTAAAAACATATCTCCATCTCCGGATGCACATTTAGAGAGAAATTAAGCTACATAAACATAGAAGATATTGGCTTTCGATTCGAATTTGTTCGTTTTAAATTGGACATTTAAAGCTTTAATCTACAAAGGATATAACCCCTGTAGAGAATCGAGGCGAATCAAACACAACTTAATCAAATTAATCTCTCATGGGATTAATTCACATGGCTTCAACACTCCAAGTTCTGGAGCCCACATTCCAGAGTCACGGAACGACTCCGTGCTGTCTGCAGATAAGGACTTTTATTGCCCCACAGGCCCAAGAGATGGGCACTAAACAGGACGAACGTGTCAATATGGTAATTTTAACTAAGACAAATCAGCTCCAAAATGGTGGAACGAGATCTCACATCAAAGACCCCTCTGATGCCCTGACAGAGATGTTCCACAGAACACCTTTGCCTCGTCCCCCTTCGAGTTGAACTCTCAGTAACCTTACGATTGAGATCGGAGATCTCACACATAAAATCATATAAACTCACCACAGAACAATTCTTGAACTTTTAATCAAACCTCACAAGTCTCATTGCTTTCTGCAATTCATGTGTTGTTTGTTAATGCTTAGATCACATATGAATCATGTAATTGTTGTTAACTATTAACTCTTGTAATTGTTATACAACCATTAGAAGTGTGAATGCCTCATTTACTCTTAAACGAATCGTATTCTCCTAATTCAAAAGATGGCTTGATTGAAATCTGCGTAAAAGGTTTTGTTTTATTATTATAATTATCATAAGGTTAAAACGATGGTCTTTTGTCTCTGCTAAGTGCTGGAGACCCGCTCACAGACCATGCATAAATTATGATAAAGCAAGAAGTAGATCCGCCTCCAATTGGCCAGAAGCTTCTTGGAGGTTGGACTAGAGTTTAAGTTAAAGATCCGAACAAAGGACCTCAAGATCCTGATTTTTGTAGATTTTAGAAGATTTCAGATGATTTTTGTTTAGATTTTTGTTCAGTTCGTTCTGTTCTGTAACTGTTAAGTCCGTGCCTCTCTCTAAAACCAGCAAGAGAGTGTTCTGTTCGTGCTTATCTCTGAAACAAAGAACATGTTCGCATGCTTCTACATCGACTAGACCAAATTCGACCAGCAGACGAATAACCCATCAAGATCAGGGTTACAATTCAGCTCAGTCAAGCCATCCGACTCGCCTTGCTTTCATTTCTTTCCTTTATTTCCTTTTTCGTAAAAGTCTCGTTTCAAAGTTAAGTTTGCAACGCGCTTCGAATTGGAAAAGACTCTCATTCGCTTGCTAATCACACGTGACCAGCGGCGAAACTTCCATCCCTGCACTTCAAAGACAACAAACCACGCAACGGACCCGGCCGGGAAACCCCCCTTCGACGCGACGCAGACAAAGGGAATTCCCTCAGCCACTACAAAGCGCAAGTACTCCAGGCTCTAACTGAACTGGTGCTTTGATGTTAATTGAATAACCTCTCTAAGAAATGAAGGTTCAAATTAATGCTTGGTGGTCCTTTCAGGTTATGTCTTACGTGCATATAGAAAGTTGACACTTTCTCTCTCACTCTTTCCAACTCACTCTTTCCCTTTCGCGACTGTATGAATGTGTGTGTGCGTGTGCGTGATTATGTTTAGACCTTAGTTTTGTGCTTAGAATAGCTAATAAAGTCTTGTCCATATATTTGAAAAGATAAATATTCTTGTGTCGTGTTTGCACATTTAATGTCTTGTACTGTTCGATTTAAAGTTACCTTGCTAAGATATAGTGTTTCACTATAGATTTGGTTATAATTACGGCCCGTTCAAATGAATTCTAAGCGAGTCATTTGCTCGGCTCAGTGATTCTGTTCCATAGATTCATTGCAAATCAATGAATCATTTCCCTTTGAGCTAAATTGGCCTTCGGCCCCCTTTAATACATTTTATGTATATTATTATATGTTGCATTTGCTACATATTGGTGGAGAATGAAAGGCAGTTCAACCTAAATTGTGAACATATATCAAGAAATTATCTTTTCATTTTTGGTTGCGGATGCGAGATCCGAACCTCCGCGAGTCTGTGTGTGACGTATGCGCCGCGCGCACGTTGAATGTTGCTGCTGCTGTTATCTGTGAGTGAAGCTCCCAGAGAAAGCTGAGAAGTCTAGTCTGTCGCCTATTTTGTTTTCTTTATACCTGCATAAGATATAAGATCTCACACTACAATAAGGTAGGAATTAAGCGTGTTCCTTATTTCCAGAGAAATGCCTCGTTATAGCTGAGATATCTGCGTGTTCCAGAGTCTTTCATAGAGCTATAACGTTGTGTGTGTGTGTTTATATAAGTCAGAGAAGCCGAACGAAATCAAACTGCAGTAATTAAAACTAACCCTGTAAGTTACAATATTTTCCTGACAGAGTGTCAAGCGTGTTCCTTGGCGAATCTAGTCATAAAAGCCTTAAAGTTATTTATCTCATCGCAGTGCGTGTTCCATTGTGATCTCCGTGATAAATGCTTAATGCTTTCTGTTTATTTTATTTGATCGCAGTGCGTGTTCCATTGTGATAAACACTTAATGCTTATCTGTTTATTTTATTTGATCACCAGTGCGTGTCCCACTATCCGTGATCCCCGTTAACGTTAAAGTTAATGCTTTTCCGTGTATGTCTATTCAATTATTTATCGTGTAAACACTGCGCGTGTCCGAGTGTAATTGAATAGGACTTATTTTAAGTTTTGTCCAAGTAAATCTTGTTTAGAAACTGAACCAAGTTAGACCCTGTTACTTTGTGTGAAACTAAACCTGCACAAAGACAGAGACGAGATCATCGTTCTCATACAGCGCACCGCCGCGTGCTTAAAGTTATCACTCTCAACAAACTGAGTGAAGCCCCATGTCGTAAACCCAGCTACGAGTGGTGTATTTTATTTGAACAGTGTGAAATGCGCCGACATTTCCCGTAATATGATCGTTGTTACTGTACATGTTCTGTGAACATGGAAATGCGCTCACATTGCATGGAACTCTAACAAACTGACCAACTGCAATTCACGGTTCGCCCACTAGCGTTCGCTTGATCGCTTTAGTTGCTATCGTGACACGGAAGTCTTAACCAACACTTCCGGGTGAACTCTGACCCCCTCGAACTTTGTAAACAAACCAAACAAACGCTACGCTAAGCTAAGCTAGGCTAAGCTAAAGCTGAGCGGTTGTCTGTATTAAGGCCTGTGCTAAAGCCTTTAGCATCAGTTACTATTATCAATACTAACCCCAGCGGTTAGCTATAGTGTCTGTTTGAACAACGTTAAAGCGATTTAACCATTTAGACACCTATCGATCTTTTCTTGTTTCTTCTTTTAACTTTATCACACTTTTCTTTAAAGTTAACCATATTTTTCCTGAAAGGAAAATACTGGTGTACCATTATTAATTGTTTTACCTGCATTTTACTTGAAAAAGAAAATACTGGTTTATGATTATTAATTGTCAAATTTCGAATTTGATTTTAAAAGAACAAGAAATTGCAAAATTGAGATTCTACCTTTCTAAACAGATCATTTCTAATGATTTCTAGATTTATTTTTGTAATAGTTCTAATTGCATAATTTTCATAATTTTTACATTTCTCTTTGAGATCTAATCACATTAGGTGAATTAGTTTTGAAACTTAAGAACTCTGAAAGTTAAAATTTGGAAAGTCGTTATTACTATTACAAAAATAGTGTTAGACTCAGATTTGCTTATTATTGTCATTGCGCTTTATCCTTTCGGCTGGTTGGTTATAAACTTAACCACTATATTGGAATAATTCATTTGCGTGACGCTTCAATAGGAGACATTACCATCTCAATACGAGTTTCAAATAAACCAGAGACAATCGTCTTTTACAAAGTTTATTTGTGTGTTTAGTTGTTCATCAACTATCAATTCTATACTCGTAGTAGATCTAAAGGTAGCGGGATCCAACCTCCTTGCTTCATTTCTCCTCATCACGTCTTTCCTGTTCTGTCCTGCTTTATTCCATCTTATTTTGCACATTTGTAGGGAACAAACCTGGAAGAACCATCAACCAACTCTAAAAAGAGACAAAGATAATCTTTCCCAACAAATAGATTATTAGGTATTTGATTTTTAATCAAACCCTCGTGTGTTCTTCTCACTCTCCCTGCATTTGTAAACGCAATTTAAACTTTGACATCTTATCCAAGATTAATTAACAGAGACAAGTGTTGAGCAAACTCCGCCTTCAAAGCATCCCTGCTGTAAGCCCTGCTGTAAGCGGTCCAACCGAAGGTGTGTGTGTCAATCCTGTCAAACTCAGAAAAGAGGTATCAGCATTATTATTGTATTATTTTTCATTGCAAACATAAACAGTAATATTGTTTACCTTTCTGGAAACAGATTGTCATTGATAGAAACATTTATGAGAAATTAATACTTTCCCTAGTTAATAATTTCCTTTTTGTTTCGTTTCTTTCTCATTTGAAATTGGTTGTTAACTTTTCTCTCTTCTTCTCTTACTCAGTTGAGTGACGAAGTCCTCACATCACGAGTTGAAACCAGCTTTCCAGTGATAGAAAATATTTACAAAAATATTTTCTTCCATTGAAAAAAAAAGCTATTTCCATCTGAGATTTGTTTTAACCTCTCTCTTTTTCTTTCCTTTACCCAGTTGAGTGACGAGATCCTCACATCCCTAGCCTCACTGTGTACACTTAGACCAACATTTAGTCATCACGACACTTCACTATTGGTGCACACTTACTGAAACTACACTCAGCCGTGCAACCACATATAGGCTTATACCACACAGATCTGTGTCAGTCTCTTCACCGAGCGTGCCAACATGTCGTGGACGACAAACCCCACTGCCCAACGGGAAGACATGGACGCCTGGCTCAGAGGCATTACAGACTGCCTCACACCAAAGACAATTGAACTGTTATTATTCTTAATAATAATCATAATTCTGAGAAGATTCCTGACACATGATTCAAGCCAAAACCAAAGCCATGTGGAACTAACCAAAATAACCTGTTCCTTAAGCAATGCCTTCACAGCCCAGCTAAACCTAAGCCACCAGCACGTCACCCACCTTCAGGAGGAGCTGACACGTGCCCAAAGCCGCATAGACAAGCTGGAAGTGAAAGTCCAGGACGACCTCAAGACCACCGGGTTCCTGAGAGAGCTGATGCACACTCAACACTGCAAAGACCAGCTCAAAGCGTCCGACGAAGCGGAGCAAGAAACAAAGACCCAAGTTGACAAGCTCCAAGAAGCCCTTGCAGTCACTGAACGTGACAAACAAGAGTTAAAGACTGTCCAGAAGCACCTGGAAAACCAACTCCAGTCTGCTGAACATCAGCTAGAGAAAGCCAAAGCTGACATTGAAAGTAAGAACTCTAAACTCACTGCTCTGGAAGACCACCTGCAAAGGTGCAGCGTTGAAATTGACCATCTGACCCAACAGCGAGACGACGCCAACGACGAGCTCTACGCGGTCAGAAATGAACTCCAACATGTCTTTACACAGAAACCAGAGCCAAGAAGGGAGAGACCTCCCTCAGCATCATCACTGCTGAGCAGAACAGAGTCCTCCATCCAAGAACTGTCATCCTACGGAAGAAGTGAATGGCCACACCCCAAAACGTCACCGGCCTTCACCACAGAACTCTTCCCTGCCAACCAACAAAGAGAGATCATCCAGCCAGACTCCAAAGCTGCAACTGGAATGACCTTCAAAGATCTCAACCAGCTGGCTAAGAACATCACCCAGTTCGACCCGAACTCCACGGAGGGCCACTGCATCCAGGCCTACCTCCAAGATATCGACTTCCTCCTAGAGGTGAGACCACATATGACTGACAGAGACATTTTATACCTCCTCAGATCCACATCCAGTCAAGAGGTACGAAGCGTCCTAGACCGACAACCTGCTCATGTCAAGTCAAACTACCAGCTGCTACGTGAGATCCTGATTAAAGAATTTACAAGTCCAGAGTCAGAACATGGTGTGTTAGTCGCCTTGGAAACCAAACAAGGTCGTCAAGAGACTCCCCAAGCCTATTATCACCGTTTCCGACAAGCCTACTTCGGTGCACATAGCAAACCTGAATCTGAAGAGGATCTGAACTTCAAAACCCTCTTCCTGAGAAACCTGCATCCAGGACTGAGTCGTCATCTCGGCATCATGGCCTGCCCAGTCACCATGACGCTTCAACAGCTACGTGACCTGACACACAAGGCCTACATCAAACAAAAGATGACTTCAAAGAAAGGTTTGAAAACATCCACAGTGTCAAACTCCAGCAGCCAAGACACAAGCCTTGCACTGGAAGACACCCAGTGGCATGACAACGCCACAGTCCTTCATCAGGAGCACAGAGATGCTACTCCCATGCCGACGACAGCTACCACTCCAACCACGTGGAAAAGTCATGGGACCCACCAGAAGGAAACAACTGGAATCAACGAGTGCATCCAAAAGCATTCTATGTGGGTAAGCGACAACGAAACCCACCTCCACACCACACTGAGTGTGTCCAAGAACACGACAGTCTCCCCTCAGAAGACAAGGAGCAACTACTGAGTCGACTGCAAGTGTTCTTCAAAGACAAGCTGAACACAGAAGACCAGTGATCACCTTGCACACCTTCCTGAGACGACCACCTGTTCTACAACAACACAGAACAAAGTGGCCTCTCACAGTCAACCACTGACAAACACCCAGAGGTACCAGAAAACACCATCCTGGTTACCCATCACACCACAAGCTCCAAACTCAAGAACCATCTGTGTGCTGCCGCAACACCAGTAAGCACAGAAGTCAGACTGTCTGTCACAACCAGAAGGCATCACAAGTGGAATGCAACAAGGAGACCACGTTTTGCACTACAGCTTCACGCATCCGTGCCAAACCACCTCCCAATGTCTGCCAGAGAACTTCCTGCCTAACGGGACTGACCCCCAGCAGATCACAGAAGATCCCTTTCCAAGGCAAAGATGTGACAAGCTCATCAAAGCTAAGCCATCAAGCAAAGGGGGGAGCAAAACAGACTGAGACAGATCTGACATACATACAGCATACATACAGTACATGCACTACACTACACTGTACTGACATACACAAGTTAAACACATCTACCATGAAAACATTCAACAAACATGTTTTTCATTGTATTAGCTAACCTTTCCACCACAGGAAACATATAGCGATACACCCAACAAGTATAACACCTCTCATCACATGTTGACACCTGTCACTGCACAACAGTACCCATACTGGAGTCACTCAACTGCTTTGTTTTGTTTTACCTCTTCCTTCCCTTCTTCTCTTATTAGGTAAAATCCCTTTTACCCCATAAGGGTCAAGGTTACAATATAAGGATTGACGCACCACGCCTGACGTTTGCAAGTCACCTTAGAACGAATGTTAGCCAGAGAACTCCCTGCATCATTCGAATCAAAATTTGGAAGGTAAATTGGTCTAAACCTAGAACAATTTAGAAGTGGATAAAACAAACAAATCAAATTTAGTCACAAAGTTGATCAATCACCGTTTAACACAAACTAGAATAACGGTCCTAAAATTGAACTAAACTTTTTCCACATAATTGACTATATTGAGAGAGTGAACTCGTTAGGCCTAGATAACCTAATGCCCTGCACCAGTAAAGTGACCAGTCATGGAGGAGTTGCTTTGTTGTTCGCTGTGTGTGTTTGCTTCTACTTCTTCTGTTTCTCCAGCGTTCAATGATGTCTTCTTCTCAACCCATCATCGATCGAGGGGGGAATATGTAGAGAATCGAGGCGAATCAAACACAACTTAATCAAATTAATCTCTCATGGGATTAATTCACATGGCTTCAACACTCCAAGTTCTGGAGCCCACATTCCAGAGTCACGGAACGACTCCGTGCTGTCTGCAGATAAGGACTTTTATTGCCCCACAGGCCCAAGAGATGGGCACTAAACAGGACGAACGTGTCAATATGGTAATTTTAACTAAGACAAATCAGCTCCAAAATGGTGGAACGAGATCTCACATCAAAGACCCCTCTGATGCCCTGACAGAGATGTTCCACAGAACACCTTTGCCTCGTCCCCCTTCGAGTTGAACTCTCAGTAACCTTACGATTGAGATCGGAGATCTCACACATAAAATCATATAAACTCACCACAGAACAATTCTTGAACTTTTAATCAAACCTCACAAGTCTCATTGCTTTCTGCAATTCATGTGTTGTTTGTTAATGCTTAGATCACATATGAATCATGTAATTGTTGTTAACTATTAACTCTTGTAATTGTTATACAACCATTAGAAGTGTGAATGCCTCATTTACTCTTAAACGAATCGTATTCTCCTAATTCAAAAGATGGCTTGATTGAAATCTGCGTAAAAGGGTTTGTTTTATTATTATAATTATCATAAGGTTAAAACGATGGTCTTTTGTCTCTGCTAAGTGCTGGAGACCAGCTCACAGACCATGCATAAATTATGATAAAGCAAGAAGTAGATCCGCCTCCAATTGGCCAGAAGCTTCTTGGAGGTTGGACTAGAGTTTAAGTTAAAGATCCGAACAAAGGACCTCAAGATCTGATTTTTGTAGATTTTAGAAGATTTCAGATGATTTTTGTTTAGATTTTTGTTCAGTTCGTTCTGTTCTGTAACTGTTAAGTCCGTGCCTCTCTCTAAAACCAGCAAGAGAGTGTTCTGTTCGTGCTTATCTCTGAAACAAAGAACATGTTCGCATGCTTCTACATCGACTAGACCAAATTCGACCAGCAGACGAATAACCCATCAAGATCAGGGTTACAATTCAGCTCAGTCAAGCCATCCGACTCGCCTTGCTTTCATTTCTTTCCTTTATTTCCTTTTTCGTAAAAGTCTCGTTTCAAAGTTAAGTTTGCAACGCGCTTCGAATTGGAAAAGACTCTCATTCGCTTGCTAATCACACGTGACCAGCGGCGAAACTTCCATCCCTGCACTTCAAAGACAACAAACCACGCAACGGACCCGGCCGGGAAACCCCCCTTCGACGCGACGCAGACAAAGGGAATTCCCTCAGCCACTACAAAGCGCAAGTACTCCAGGCTCTAACTGAACTGGTGCTTTGATGTTAATTGAATAACCTCTCTAAGAAATGAAGGTTCAAATTAATGCTTGGTGGTCCTTTCAGGTTATGTCTTACGTGCATATAGAAAGTTGACACTTTCTCTCTCACTCTTTCCAACTCACTCTTTCCCTTTCGCGACTGTATGAATGTGTGTGTGCGTGTGCGTGATTATGTTTAGACCTTAGTTTTGTGCTTAGAATAGCTAATAAAGTCTTGTCCATATATTTGAAAAGATAAATATTCTTGTGTCGTGTTTGCACATTTAATGTCTTGTACTGTTCGATTTAAAGTTACCTTGCTAAGATATAGTGTTTCACTATAGATTTGGTTATAATTACGGCCCGTTCAAATGAATTCTAAGCGAGTCATTTGCTCGGCTCAGTGATTCTGTTCCATAGATTCATTGCAAATCAATGAATCATTTCCCTTTGAGCTAAATTGGCCTTCGGCCCCCTTTAATACATTTTATGTATATTATTATATGTTGCATTTGCTACACCCCTGTAGACTAAAGCTTTAAATGTCCAATATAAAACGAACAAATTCGAATGCGGTGGCTGTTTCAGGTCTCGCGCTTTAGTTCACGGAGATCATGAAGCGCGCCTTGATTAATTGTTAAAGCACAACGTTTTCTTGTTATAAATAAATTTATTTGCGAATAATGAATTATTATTTTCTGTATGACCAGAAATGAAAGAGTATTTTAAGTTGTTTCCACTGAAAGAAATGCAATGAAACTGTTCACATGGGCGTCTCGCAGCCATCAGTGCGTGCTCCACACACACTGGATATGCGCTGATATTTGTCAAAAATATTGTGTTTATTTGTGCTCTGTTCCTTTTTTGGATAAAGGCGTCTTCTACATATGCAGCCTAATAAAATGTTACAATAATGATGATGATGGTTATTATTATTATTATTATTTGCAGACACGGAGTTTTTGTGAAATGGACGTTTTGCTTATTTTCAATTGGCAATTTCAGTTTGAAGGGTGATGGAAATGGGGCTTTAACTGCTCCGTACTTGCTGCGTTTTATTTCTATAAATAAATTTCGTTTCAAATGGGGTCCAATCAGTTATTAAAGGTGTTAAAATTTTTTACTCTGTATCTCGAGGTTGCGGCGCGCACACTATGCACCGAGTATTAACCGATGGGCCTCGGTTAACGATTAATGAATAACTTGAAAACGTGCCCGCAGCCCTACTTGTTATATCGCGCAAAAAAAAAATCGCTGCTTGAAATGGAGAATCGCCTGTACTGGTCTCGGGACACTATTGCAGCCACTACGGCAGTTGAGTTAATATACATGCTATCTTCCTAATTTAAAAAATAAATTAATTCATAATACCCGCTGAAATGGGTTGGGTTTTATGACGTTTGATCCAGAAAGGCGTGTTAGGGGTGGGGTCTGGGGCAGCGCTGTGGGGCTACTGGCCCGGCAGTGGAAACGCAAGCCCGGTGCTTGAGGCCCGAGGCCACTAGCTCGGCTCGGCTCGCTGTTAGCTCTGGCCCAGCCCTAGCCCGGCAGTGGAAACGCGGCTATTGCTTCGATAACTTCGATGTGAACAGCTCTTGAGCACATACATGAGAACATAACTGCCCACCTTTTGGAATTAGCTTGACCTCCTCTGGTCTTGCGGGCTGTCACTTCCCATGGTCCGAAAACATCAACACCCACATAGGTAAAGGGTGGAGCTACTGTCAACCGTTCCACTGGCAAATCAGACATCTGCTGATGCTCTGTCTTCCCTCGTAGCTTCTTGCAGATTACACACTTGAAAAGCAAACTGCGTATGCACTTCTTGCCTCCGACAAGCCAAAATCCTGCCGCTCTGACAGCACCTTCTGTAAAGTGTCTGCCCTGATGTTTCACAGACTCATGATAATGTCGCACAATCAGTTTTGCCACATGATGTGTACCCGGGATGATAATTGGGTTAACGTCACAAGTTTCCAGACCTGACCTCACAATACGACCCCCTACTCGAAGTAAGCCATTGCTGTCAAGGACAGGAGATAGTTTCCTCAACACACTCTTATGAGGAAGGTTGTGAGATGCAGTGATGCTTTTAATCTCTGTTGGATAACTCTCGTATTGAGCATTCCTCAACACAAGAATTTTGGCTCTTTCCAGCTCTTCTTCAGAAGGACCATTGCAGCAGACATGCCATCCTCTGCAACTATCATCTTGCAAGCATTTGGAGAAAGAACTGGCAATGTGAATCAGACGTGCTATTGCTCTGATGAGAGTGTTAAAGTTGGAGAATCTGCTAAATCTCTCAGAATTCCATGTGACCTTGGGAACTTCAGTAAGATTTGAAACCACATGTGGGCGTATTTCAGAATCTGAGTTTGGATCCACAAGCACAAATGACTTTTGTGAATCTGACCGAAGCTGAGAGTTATGCAAGAAGTGTGGGCCTGTGAGCCATGAACTGGCACCTAGCGATGCTGCAGGTACAGATCTGGACCCGTGGTCTGCCGGGTTAAGCTCTGTGGGAACGTATCGCCATTGTGCAGGTAAACTGGATTTATGTATTCGTTGAATCCTGTTGTTCACGTATACATAGAACCTCCGTGTTTGATTACAAATGTAGCCTAGTACTACCTTGCTGTCAGTATAGTACCAGATATGATCAAAGGTCATGTCCATCTCTTCCACAATCAACTCTGCGATCTCCACCGCTAATACAGCAGCACACAACTCCAGTCTTGGGACAGTAATGTCTGGCTGTGGTGCTAATTTAGATTTCCCAAATAAGAAGTTAACAGCTGTGTGACCATGTTGATTTGTCACCTTCAGGTATCCTACAGCAGCTATGGCCTTGACTGACGCATCAGCGAAAACGCAAAGTTCTTTACTCTGGACCTTATGCAGAGGAATGGGTATACATACACGTGGTATTTGCAGTTCTTTCAAATCTTGAAGAGACCTTTTCCATTTTTTCCACTCTGCCTCCAAGTCCTCTGGCAAAGGGGAATCCCAGCCCTCACCTTGTTTGGTAAGTTCCCTCAACAGTAACCTTCCTTGTATGGTGACAGGAGCAAGGAATCCAAGAGGGTCATACAAGCCATTCACGGTAGATAGGACTCCTCTCCGAGTGAAAGGCTTGTCATCGTCCGAAACATGAAACATGAAAGAGTCTGTTGCAACATTCCAGGACACACCAAGACTACGTAGGATGGGAAGGCCATTAGAGAAAAGTTGCAGATCTTTAATCCCCTCAGCACGATCTTCCAAAGGAAAAGCTTCAATCACATTTGGACAGTTAGAGATAATCTTGTGCAGTCTAAGGTTAGACACTGCAAGCATTTCTTGTGTACGTTTGAGAAGGTCGATCGCCTCTGCCTGTGTGGCGCATGACTTCAGCATGTCATCAACATAGAACTCCTTCTCCACCAGTTTTCTGGTGTCACTGCCGAATCTCCCTTCATGTTCTTTGGCTGCTCTTCGTAGGCCATAGATAGCCACTGCTGGTGATGGGCTATTCCCGAAAACATGCACACGCATTCTGTGATCCACAATTTCGTTGTCAAGGTCATTGTTTCTGTACCACAGGAACCTAAGATAATCCCTATGATCCTCCCTAACCAGAAAACAATGGAACATGTGCTGTATGTCAGCAGTAATAGCCACAGGCTCTTTACGAAATCTCATCAGGACCCCTAACAGGCTGTTGTTCAAATCAGGGCCTGAGAGAAGTACATTGTTCAGTGAGACTCCCTTATATGGCGCACTTGAATCGAAGACAACTCGAATTTTGTCAGGTTTTTTAGGGTGATACACCCCAAACAGCGGTAAGTACCATACTTCTTGACCTTGCTGAAGAGGTGGTGCAATTTCTGCATGCTCATTTTTTAGCAGGTTATCCATAAATTCCAAGAAGTGTGCTTTCATCTGTGGTCGTTTGTTTAGAGTGTGTCGCAGCGCAAGAAGACGTTTGAATGCATAGTCTTTGTTGTTGGGTAGACTTTGTCTGGGCTCACGAAAGGGTAGCGGAGCGACCCAACTATTGCAGCTGTCTTGAAAAACCTCTTTGTCCATGATCTGAAGAAACCTTGTGTCTTCCACAGATGGAGCGATCTTATGATCATTTGCAGTGTATGAGAAAACTGAATGACCAACACTTTCACCATCAGGGACTAACAGTATGGAGTCCTCAGGTGTGGTTTCTAGAGGTTGTTGCCATTGTGAATTAACGTCCAACTTCTCTTTTACCTTGATTTGACTACAGCATGGACTCAGAAAGCTGTGACGGCCATTATCTAAGATGGAAGTCTTGAAGGTATCAACTGAAGATGGTCTATGAGCTCCTCCGAGACACACATCCCCAACGACAACCCAGCCCAAATCCAGTTTCTGAGCAAAAGGGGCGTTATTTGGACCATTAATTTGTTTGCGTACTTTGTGTACTTGCAGGATGTCTCTGCCCAGTAAAAGAAGAATCTCAGCATCAGGGTCGAGAGGTGGTATTTCTTGTGCAATGTGTCTCAAGTGGCTGTGATGGAACGCTGCACCAGGAGTTGGAATCTCTGAACGATTGTTTGGAATCTGATTACATTCTAGAAGAGTAGGGAGAGGTAGACTTATCTTTCCATCAATGGACTCCACAATGAAATCAGAAATTCGTCTCCCTGCTGTCTCTAAAAGGCCAGCACATGTTTTCAGTGTGTAGGGGAATGCAGCTGTTTTGATGTTAAAGATGTCAAAGAAATCTTTTCTCACTAAAGAGCGGTTGCTTTGCTCATCTAGGATAGCATACATCCTCTTTGCTTTCTCTTTGTGTCCAGCTGGATAGATGGAAACTAGACACATTTTTGAGCAAGACCGTGCACTCAAACCTTCTCCGCAGACTTCCGTGCACTCAGATGTAACCTCATGACTATCTGATTTGTAATTCTCCCCGCCATGCTGTGAGGTAGGTGTAGATGCCTGACATTTCCAGGGGGCAGGACCGGGATGAAGGGCCGAAGGATGACGGTCACTACCACACTCTTTGCACTGAACTTCTACAATGCAGGTTTTTGCAAGATGGTCTGTAGAAGAACAGCAACGGTAACACACAGACCGCTCTTTCAGGAACTGCATTCTATCTTGTAGAGATTTCTCTCGGAACCCTCTGCATCTTCTCAAAGGATGAGGTTTTCCATGTATTGGACAGCTTTTGTTCGGGCTCACTGATCTCTTTTCCTGTCCAGATGGTATTGTAGTTGAAGGATTAATTTGAGTCTTGTGAACAGATATTGGCATTTGTCTTTGTCTCTCAAACCTTTCTCCTTTCTCGTGTTTCACATGAGGAAATGTACTGAAACTCGGATCTGTACGTGCTTTTGCTTCTGAACGAACAAAATTTGCAAACACGGAGAAAGGTGGAAAAGCAACATGATGTTCTTGCTTATACTTGGATCCAAATGACATCCACTTTTCTTGAATGTTATATGGAAGTTTTTCCACAATGGGATTCACTCCCTTAGAAGTGTCCAAGTATGCCAGACCTGGTAAGTATCCTTCAAGCTTAGCAGCTTCTAGTTCTGAGAGGATGTCTCCTAAATCTCGAAGCTTTTGTGGGTCCTTGTTTGTCACTCTGGGGAAGTCTTCTAGTTTGGCAAAAAGAGCATGTTCAATTGCTTCTGGAGAACCATATATTTCTTCAAGCCTCTGCCATGTCATTATCAGCGCAGCTGACGGATTTCTGATGCGAACTGCTTTCAGTCTTCGAGCATGTTCAGAAGATTCTCTACCCAGGTATTTAATTAACAGATCAAGCTCTTCTGCTGGAGAAAGACCCAGACCAGAAATAGCACCTTGGAAAGATGATTTCCATGCCCAGTAATTAATGGGCTTGTCATCAAAGTAAGTAAGCCCTGCCGTCACAAGTTGCGTTCGAGCTAGATACTTTGCAAGGTCATAGGTAACAGACAAGGAATCTTCTTTGTCAGCAGGTCTACTCTGCATTTGGTAGTGATCAGGAGGATACTGCATTTTAGTGGCATTTTGATTCATGTCTGCTCCAAAGTCCATGTTTTGTGAACTGATAGGTACATTTTTGAAATCTGACTCACTTTTAATTGGACTTACAAGGTGCGATGCTTGAAGTGGTGGTTGAGTTTCGTTTCCTCCACTAGATGGCAGTGTACCACTACTGATTTCAGATTGCGTTTTCACATAATCTGCTGTTCTGATTCGACTGTCCTCGATGGGAACAGGAAATGATACTCTGCTGGCTGCGCTACGTTCTGTTTCTAACAATGCTTCCTCCAGTACCTGAGCTTCTACCAAGGCCGCGTCCTTTTCTTTTTCCTCTTGCAAGGCCTCCAGTGTTGCTTGAAGTCGTGCCTGTTCGACTTTCAATTCTATTTCTCTTTTAGCATCTGCTGCTCTGGCTTGCGCAGCTTCTGCTTTTGCTCTTGCTTTGAAAACTGCTATGCTGGCGCTTGAGTGGCGACTGGATGCCCTAGAACAGTGGTTCTCAAAGTGGGGTCCGCGAGCTAAAGCCAGGGGGTCCGCGAAATAATTTACAACCTAACGTTTTTTTCCATGCTATGAGTCATGTTTTCTTTATCATCTGAAAACATGCTGTTTATTCCTAAGTAACTTATATAAAGCATTTAACATAAAACAATACAAAGTAGACACTTAAAGTTTTCTATAGATAGATAATCTATGTCTTTGCGTCAAGTAGATTCGCTGCTGTTGATTTTGCGGGACGTGCGCCAGAAAGGAGACAGAGAGACGGCATGAATCCGGTTCTTTTCTGTATTTTTAAAAGGCATGACATTTTGTAGTCATTTATAATGTAGCCTATACACAAATAAAAAATGGACACTTTACCGTTTCGGATGATGCACTCTTGTCTTATCTATGACCATAAATAAGAGTATTCCTGTTTCCACTGCTGAGGAAAAATTCCCATGTAATTGCGCGCCGGCGTCTCGCGTGCGCGCACAATAGTCAGTTCTAGCACTGCTACTGTAGATTTGACATTAGAAGTCTGATCATTATCAAAATAAAAGTGCATAGTGACAGGGCCGTACCCACAACTGAGGTTGCAAGGATGCACATCGCGATGATACTGACCTTCTCGTCTGAGGTGCTTCAGCAGACTAACAACGATAGCTCGTCAATGTCAAAATGTTTGAGTCGGAGTGAACTCAAAGTTCCCCGCACGACGTTTCAGTCAACGGTCATAAAGTGCGAGATAAGATGTAGGCCTTAAATTAACATAAACTAAACAGCTGTTTTAGATAAAAGTTTTAAAAAACGACTGAAACAATCAGTTTGCAAAGTATTAATCAAGCTCAACTTTAAAAAAGGAAAAAGCAGGTCAATAGAAACATACTGTGCCCATGAGATTAACATTATGGATTCATATATTTAACATATAGCCTACTGTATGTTTTTTTTAGCTAATTACAGTAGCTCAAATTAACAACGCACGCACCTATTAAACATAATGCCATTATCATTGTATTTATAGGCTTATGGGCTTTATTTGTGTGCAGAATAGGCCTAATTATTGAAACATTTCTCTTTTAAGGCCATTCCTGATTGGAATATGTGATTGTGTTTCGTGACATCTTGACAAAAAAAAAAAAAATGTATGCCACTGACTGACATGCTTCTACTAAATCTATAGTTATCCAATTGTGGGGCCTTAAAACACCTTAAAATGCACATGTGTAGATCAAGAACTTCAAAAATTCCTAAGTGAGGGATCCTAACTAAGTGATTCCTAGCAAGATCACTTTCGTTACCTCAGTAGGCTATTTAGAAATTCCTGCATAGTACCCTGGGTGGAGACCATTCATTTTGTGCAAAAATATTTCATTTGCCGCTCACACATTAACTTTGTGCTCAATAACTGTTATAAATATGAGGGGGGTCCTTGGAATTTTTTTTCCCCTGAAAGGGGTCCCTGGCACCAAAATGTTTGAGAACCCCTGCCCTAGAAGAACGACTGGATGCTTTTGAGGAGTGTGCGCTGACAGAGTGAACATCTTCAGCTGTGCTTTTCAAATCTGCCGAGTCTGTCTGACCTTCTGCCATGTTTTTTTTGAGACTTAATCATATGCAGAAAAATCAGATTGATGTGATAGAGATTTTGGAATGTTCAAATCTTGATTCCACACAATTCTTGAGCGTCTTTCTCAGTCTGTTGTATTGATGTCTTTTCACTGAACTGGCCTTATTAGATTTCTCTGGCATCTAACTATCCAGTAAGTTAAACAGTGACTCAAAAACCTCGCTGGACACTTCAAATCGTTTCTGAAGTTTATGATTCAACTGTGAAACTGTAAAAATATACAAAAGATACAATCACTATATATGAAATTAGAAAATTACAGATTGACAATAACATAGGGATAATTAAACTAAGAAAATATACATCTTAATATCAAATAACCTTCTCATATGTATCACACAATAAATTTAACATTGTGTACTTACAGACATTGCGTCTAACAGATGCAAAGAAAGATGATGCTTAAGGATTAAACAGCGATCACATTTCGCTGAACTACTGCAGTACTATTAGTACTTCCTGTTTCCTGTACTAAGGGGTTGTATGTCACTGCTTTTCAAAATTAAAGTCCTCACTAAAATAAACATGTTCAAAATGAAAAACAAATGCAGTCCTGCACAGTGACCATCGGCCGGAGACAGAAGTTGACCGTATCCAGAAACACACGGGTGAAACATCATCCTGAAAAGGACGCAAACTTCACCCGTGTTGCTCTTTCAGAAAAGAAACGCTCTCTTTATTGTGTCGAGACACACAGGGACCAACGCGGCAAGACAGCGGGGAAACTGCAAGCCTGCTGCGTGCACTCAACCAAATACCAGCTGTTACAACAGCTCTTTGAAATCAAAGAAGATCGCGTGAAGCTACAGTTGATACTGGGAGAATGCGAGGATCGCTGAAGCGCCATCACACCAACACAGAGAGGTTCTTCCTGAAACAGCAGACTCGTTGAGCGTGAAGATATCAAACCAATCTTTGTAGCTCATCACTCAGAGGACACTAAGTTCGGCTTTGAAGCTAAAAGCAAATGTGTGTGCACTCGCTTCCGCTTTATACCCGCATTGGTAGGCGGGACGCGGAATGCAAATCCCGCATGCCAATATTCATTGGCTCGTTTTTATTCACTCGAAGGCAATTGGTCTCCCTAGCGTGATGGAAACTCCTCCAATGAGACGGGAACTCAATTTTGACAAAAATGTCAGATGGAAACTTATAATTCCAACGGGGCAATATTTTAGTAATCATCAAAAATTAGGAATCAGTCATTCGAAAGCTTACGAACTCAAAATTCATCCTGTGAAAACTGTTTTGAAATTGGACAACGTTGTGTCACCATGGAAACGATACTCTAAATTCTTGGTTACCTCCCCATGGGCGATGTCCGGTTTCATATTACAACATTTATTTGAACTACTTTACAATCAACACCTAATTTTCTAATCTTGACAAAACACATACTTTCAGAAAAGTCTTAAGTTCCTTATTTTGTGATTGAAGTGATATTTGGACAGAAATGTATTAATTTGTTACAGGAGAAAGAAAAAATCAATGGAATGTGGGTGACACCCTGTATCTATTTTTGGTAAAGTGCCTAAACAAAATCTTGTAGGAATTTAAATTTCTGTAATATCAATTTCAAATTTGGAACACATCTTGGATAGACATATGGCATTGATTTATTTAGTAATTCTAGAGTCAAAATTATTTTGTAAAATATTTATTTACATAAACTATAAATATTTAGTAAAGTACATTTGGTTTACAGTACATTTAAATGTCAATAACTTTTCATACTTTCATTTTTTGAAGTGCAATAATCTGCTGACTGTCTTTAAAGGTGCCATCTACCATAAAAAATCTAATCATACTCCATATTCCATACCAGATGGGGGCAGTATACCAGTATATCAGAAAGTGAGTTGTTCCACGGCCGCGCTCGCGCGCACTCTCACGTCTTCAAACAACACGAGCGAGCACTGTTTTGCTCTCTCACTCTTTTGTTCATATTACATTTTTATTGTTAGTTTGAATTAATTTGACAGAGAGCATTCGCTGATGTTGACCAAGCTAGCGCCATTCAGAGCTGCCATTGCATTCGCAGCCTGACTCATATGAGTATTCAATGTGCGGTGGCTCGCTGAAAGCAACGGCTGGCTGTTTTGAATGAGACGATCCGGTTACTGTGAACGGGGAACGCTTTATGAACATTCTGTAATGCGAGCAGCACCGGGGACAGTGTGTCTGTTAAGAGTGAGCGCTCGTGAGCGGGAGACACACATAACCTGATTTATACGAGGTTGAACTGGCCGTGTGACAAAGCGAGCATAAGATGGACACAAGCGCGAGTTAGCCTGAAGTCTTCTTGCCTTTTAGTTACTATTACTATTATGATTATTTGTAAAGGGTATGTATTGCTGTAGTATCCCTGTAGAAGTGTAGGTCTGAGTTTGATTGTTCGATAATAGTCCTTTATAGTTTGTTGTTTGTAGTGTCCAGTAAATTGATATACTCTTACAAATACCCATTGTTAAAGCATTGTGTGATTACTGTACTGTAACTTGTTAACAATTAGACATCAAGTACGTCTCATAATTCATTAACAAAATAGCAGTTATAAGTATACAGATAATAATAAAGTAAGCAAACATTATCAAAAAACGTGTTTATTCGGTTACTGTTAATTTGCTATTTTTGGTTATTTATTTCATATTATTTATATTTCTTTCACTTTGTGCTGGACTCAAAACATGATCAATTGTATTATTTGTCTTTTCCCATTAAATGTTGCTTGGTGTTTTTCTCAGGCTTTAGTAAAATAATATAAACCTTGGGGGTGAATAAGCAGAGGAGCAGGCCAAAACTAGACGCTAAAATGGCAAAAATTTCCACAGCAGTTGTAAATTTCCCAGGAGAACTGACATATGCAGGTACAAATGCCAGCCACACTGCACTAAATATAAGCATGCTGAAAGTGATGTATTTGGCCTCATTAAAATTGCCAGGCAACTTCCTTGCTAAAAATGCCAGAAAAAAACAGACACAAGCCAAAAGGCCTATGTATCCCAACACACACCAGAAGGCCAGATCAGAGCCCACACTGCAATCCAGGATGATCTTGGACTGCTGATATTTAGTGTTTCTATAGGGGAAAGGAGGGGACGCTACAAGCCAGACAGTACATATAACCACCTGAACTAGAGTGCAGCAAAAGATTATGATTCTTTGCTGTATTGGGCCCAACCATTTCATTATATTGTTTCCTGGTCGGGTAGCTGTAAAAGCTGCCAGCACCACTAAAGTCTTGCCCAGGATGCAGGATATGCAGAGAGAGAAGGTGATGCTGAAGGCAGTGTGTCGTAGCATGCAGGACCAGGATGTGGGTTCCCCAATAAACACCAAAGCGCATAGAAAACACAGAGTCAGTGATAACAAGATGAAGAAACTGAGCTCTGAGTTATTTATGCGTACAACAGGCGTGTTTTTGTGATAGAGAAATACAGCAAACACAGCTAAAGTGAGGCAGGCCCCCACTACAGCTGTTACTGTTAGGGTTATTCCCATTGCATCATGGGACAGGAATTCAACCACTTTTGGAATACACACTGTTCCATCAGCATTTGACCAGTAATCTTCAGAACAGGGTATACATTCTAATGAATCTAGAGAGAGGGAAAGACAATAAAAATTAGGATAAAGGTCACTTTTTCCCCCTGAATTACTGAAATTGTTCTCCAACCTGTCTTATTACTGATTTTGCCACTGTCACAAGGTACACAGTCAAAGCAGCACAGAGGCTGGCCACGACGGACAGCCTGTCTGAATCCCGGAGTGCAGCTGTTGCTGCACACAGACACCAGCACCTGTTTAAACAGCAACCACACATATATTAGTAATGTATACTACTGTATAAAAAAGGGTTTATTCCGTATTTTACAATTAAAGCTCTGTTTTAAGATCTTTTCGGATGAAATAGAACGGTTTAGATTGAAATTTGGACAAAAGCGATTTTTGCGTGATCTTATCAGTGAACACCCCAGACCACTCGGTGAGTTTCCCTTCTTTGTATACTAAAGTTTAATTGGAAACCTAAAATTCTCGGGACAGCAGCATTTGTCCAAATCTTAACCATTCTATTTCATCGGAAACTATCTTAAAACAGAGCTTTAATTGTAAAATACCGAACTAACCCTTTAATAATGTATGTTCCTGTAGGTCAATAACATTACTCATTATTTGACAAGAAACTAATAACCTGGATATATAATAAGTATAGGACATACTGATTGAAAAACAATGATTAATTTGGCCTTTTGCATTTCCTTCCCACAGACAGATCTTCCATCTTCAGAATATAATTCTTTCATATTTCAAACTGATACTTACCTCCATTTGACCCTACAGAACTTCAGAACATGGATTCTCATGTACTGAAATACACTGTGAGAACAGCTTGCCTCAGTCTGATGTCCGGGCCACATGATAGCCTTCTCCTGGATAACCAGTTCTTGGCCAGATTCTTGTGCGCCATCGAACATCCCCACATTAACAAACTCAATGTTTCCATCTGAGCCCTGCTGCCAGTTTATGAGGTCATAAGACGGGATAGAATCGCCTTTCATGTCAAAGTTCACTGTCTCTCCTGAAATAGTGAATGACACTTCTTGGAGATACTGCTGTAACTGTGTTTAGGAGATAAAACCAAGACTGTTTACATTGTACAGAATTATGACTTTGACATTTATGACATTTAAGCACTCATTATTTTGAGTACCTGCCATGGGTAGACATTATTTTCACTTGCACATGTGGAGTTTTTGAACGGCCCTTTCCCAGGTGTACAGTGAAGAAGGTTGTGCAGGGAATGAGCAATGGCATACACTCCTTTATAAACATTATAGGAAATGCGGGGACTGGAAGTATTAAAATAGGCAGAGTGCTGCACCCTAACAGTCTCCTGGCCTTTACAAGAAGGCAGATGATTATTTAAGCTGGAATTGGAGGGCGAACAGTCATATAAAGCCCCCCACAGCTCGTGAACCAGAGGATTTGAGGGGTACGTTTGTGGGTTCACTGTTGTGAGGTACTCACTTAACCCAGGTATTTGGCCCTGTCTTATGCCAAATCCAATGGTCCCTCCGAGGAAAGGGTAATATTCATTTCCTGTAAACACAGAGGCTGTAACCCATGCCTCACTAGCAATCCACTGTATCCCAGTGACATTCTGTTCCATGTAGTCTCTTAAGAAGGGTGTGAGCTCCCCTTCAGCTGAGAATACCACTACAACCCGAGCAGTGGAGTGGTTCATGACTTGAATGATTTCCAGCGCCCTCCGACGCTCGTATAACAAAGGAATCATCTCCTGATAAGCAACACATATGCCTGTATCCTCTAACTCCTTCAGTAAGCCCTGAAGGGCAAAGCGACCATACTCGTGATCTCCTCGTACCACTCCCACCCAGGTCCAGTTAAAATGCAGCAGGAGTTTGGCAATGGCCTTTACCTGATAGGCATCACTAGGGATGACTCTAAAGAATGTAGGGAACACTCTCCTATCACTAAGACATGCACAAGATGAAAAATAACTGATCTGTCAAGAAAAAAAGAGGAAAATTCTGTAACAAGAATATTATTAGATCTTGGGTTACACAGCGTGACTTTAACATGGTTAACTCTCCATAAAAGAAAATGTTTTTTCTCAATTTATTCTCAATTTAATTATTTTCTCACAAAAACAAAAAAGCATACACAAACCACAATGCACTTTAAATTAACAAAAAAATCATTTTAAATGTTTATTTTTAGACTCACCATTGGTATCCTGAAAGGCTGCAAAAGTCTTGAAACTACAATAGACTGAGCTGACCCAGATTCTCCTATGATAGCAAGCAGTGGACCAGGACCTGCACACATGGGGCTTATTTGCTCATTTGGCCCATTTAGAACAGCTACTGCTGATCTTTGCCCAGTCAGAGGGTATGCACAAGAGTCAAAGATTTTGTAACCCAGAGTGTATTCAGGTAGAAGATCGGTTCGCTTGTTTATTTCCTCTACAGCAAGTTTCATTGTAAGGGCCCAGCGGAAAGCTCTCGGATCAAATCTGCAGATGAAGTAAACAGAAAGAATGAAATAAAAGGCATCTTTTTTAAAAGGCCAAACTTAAGTTGTACACAGGTTTAAATGCTACTACCAAAATACCCATTTAAGATATTTATAACTTACAAATAATATTATTCTCTTTCGGAAGTTTAAAAAATAATAGTTTTTGTTACTCACCCATTACATTTCACTGGTGCCGGTTTGTAAGTACAGTTGAGATCTGGCATTTCCTGATTGTAGTGCAAAGGAAAAATGCCACCTATTAGAAAATCACCATTAGCCATGAGCCCTGGCTGAAAGTCACTTTGCAGGACACATTTAGAAGCATCTTCAGGAGTGAGTGCACTGAGATAGTGAACCAGAAGCCACAGGAGAAGGACAGTCATGCTCTCTAATGCCTGCATCCCTCAGCATGACTACAGTGGGCAGGACACCCTGTTATATATATATGAAGAGTTCAGATGCAAAAGCCTCTAAATGCCATTTGAAATTTTCCTCTTTAATGATGATTTTTACCAAACTTGTATTTTTAAGTTCAGTAATTTCACTTAAATGGCAATGATAATTACCTATTAATTGTTATTTAAGTGAAATTACTGAACTTAAATATACAAGTTTGATAAAAAAATCATCATTAAAGAAGAAAATTTCAAATGACATTTAGAGGCTTTTGCATCTGAACTCTTCATATATATATATAAATATGAATACATATAAAATATATATAAAATATATAAAATAAATATATATATATAAAATACTGATATTCATAAATATGCTTTATTAATATGATTCCTGTTTACAACAGTGGCACAACCCATGATCATATGCATTGTATTCATAAGAAAGAGAGTAAATTTGTTTTAGTTCATGATACAATTTGGTGCTGTATATAGTCTCATGTTATTTTAAGTATATACAAGTATGTACACAGTCTGTTTCCTATATCCCTATATGAAGATATCACATTAGAATAAAGTTAACAAATCACATTAGATAATAATTATATATTATTATATTAATTTATAGTAAAATGTATTCAATATTTTTGGGATACTTATTCCACATTCAACATCCCATTGCATCATTTGATAACTTTTCCCATGAGATGTTGCTTGGTGTTCTTTTCAGGCTTTAATAAAATAATGTAACACTTGGGGGCAAATAAGCAGAGGAGCAGGCCAAAACTAGAAGCTAAAATAGCAAAAATTTCCACAGCAGTTGTAAATTTACCAGGCTGGCTGACATATGCAGGTACAAATGCCAGCCACACTGCACAAAATATAAGCATGCTGAAGGTGATGTATTTGGCCTCATTAAAATTGCCAGGCAACTTCCGTGCTAAAAATGCCAGAAAAAAGCACACACACGCCAAAAGTCCTATGTATCCCAACACACACCAAAAGGCCAGATCAGAGCCCACACTGCAATCCAGGATGATCTTGGACTGCTGATATTTAGTGTTTCTATAGGGGAAAGGAGGGGACGCTACAAGCCAGACAGTACATATAACCACCTGAACTAGAGTGCAGCAGAAGATTATGATTCTTTGCTGTATTGGGCCCAACCATTTCATTATATTGTTTCCTGGTCGGGTAGCTGTAAAAGCTGCCAGCACCACTAAAGTCTTGCCCAGGATGCAGGATATGCAGAGGGAGAAGGTGATGCTGAAGGCAGTGTGTCGTAGCATGCAGGACCAGGATGTGGGTTCCCCAATAAACACCAAAGCGCATAGAAAACACAGAGTCAGTGATAACAAGATGAAGAAACTGAGCTCTGAATTATTCACACGGACTATAGGGGTTCCTCTGTTGTGCAAAAATATTCCCAGCACTGTGATAGTCAGAAAGGCTCCAACTATAGCTATCACAGTCAGCGTGATTCCCATTGCATCATGGGAGAGAAACTCAACTACTTTTGGGACACACACTGTTCCGTTTGCATTGGACCAGAAGTCTTCAGGGCATGGCAGACAGTCTACTGAATCTATATAAAAATAAAAATTAAAAAAAGAAATAAAAAAGTATGAATCACAGTGCATGTGAGAGATTTAGAATTTAAGCAATTGTATGAATGGCAGTAAATGCAAGTAAGTATTTACACATATTATAAATATCACTCAACATGCAGTAAAGTGCATCTACCTGTCTGATTACTGATCTTGCCACTCTCACATGGAACGCAGTCAAAGCAGCACAGAGGTTGCCCACGACGGGCAGCTGTCCTGAACCCTGGGGCACAGCTATTACTGCACACAGAGACAGGTACCTATGAAAAAAAGTAGGCCTAAATATAATCAAAATTTCTATTTCATTTCATAAATGTGTTTTCTGTATGTTTTCCTCAGTTATACGGAGCATACATTAGCAAATGTTTCTGATTTAAAGCAGCTCAAGGACAACATAGTGAGTTATTTGAAAAGAACAACAGATGGCAGTGCAGTGCACAGTCAACACCTTGCCTTGTTCTGTTGTTTAGACCACATAATGGCCTGTTCCTCAATCACCAGTTCTCTCCCAGAATTCTGAGCACCATCATAGAGGCCCACTTTCACAAACTGAATATCTCCACTTGACTGTCTTTGCCAGTTTATCAAATCATAATATGGAATTGAATCTCCTTTATTATCAAAGTTAACATTTTCTCCAGATACTGAGAAGGAAACATCCTCAAGATAATGCTGAAGCTTTAGAGTACATAAATAAACAAAATAATAAATTAAAATTAAAGGACCAGAAAAGACCAGATTTGCAATGACATAAGTAACCGAAATTAAAAATGTTCCAAGTATAAAGCCTAAAACAGTTTTACCTGCAATGGAAACACATTACTGAGGTTTGCACATGATGCATTCTCAAATGGACCATTTCCAGGCCTGCAGTGAATGAGATTATGTAGAGAATGAGCAAAGGCATACACTGCTTTATACACATTGTAGGTCACACGAGGGCTGGAAGTGTTCATGTAGGCAGAGTGTTCTTGTCTGAGAGTTTCTTTCCCTGTGCAGGAGGGCAAATTACTGTTCAAGTTGGACGTGGAGGGGGAACAACCATACAGAGCCTCCCACAACTCCTGAACTTGGGGGTTTGAAGGGTACCTTTCTGGGGTCACTGTTTTGAGGTAATCCTGGAGACCTGGGATGTGTCCTTGACGTATTGCAAACCCAATTGTGCCATCTAGGAATGGATATGTTTCTGCTAACATTGAAGCTGTTACCCAAGCCTCACTTGCAATCCATTGAATTCCAATGATATTTTGAGTCACAAACTCTCTCAAGAAAGGGTAAAATTCCCCTTCTACTGAAAAAACAACAACCACCTTAGCTGTGGATTCCTTCATTACTTTAAGAATCTTTAGGACTTTTTCTTGGGTATAGTCTTTTGGGATCATTTCATGATAGGCCAAACAAATGTTAGTATTTTCAATTTCTCGCTTTAAGCCTTGTAAAGCAAATCTGCCATAGTCATGGTCTTCAGTGACCACACCAATCCATGTCCAGCCAAACCTTTTTAACAGCTGTGCAATAGCTTTGACCTGATAATCATCATTGGGAACCACTCTGAAAAATGTTGGGAACTGCTTCCGATTACTTAAACAAGAGCAGGTTGAGAAATAGCTTATCTATAAAACAGAAGAAAAACAAATACCATTAAATACTTTTAAAAATATATAAATACTGAGCTTATGTTTCCAAGATAAAGAACATAAACAGAAAAAAATAACTTATTACCATGGGTATTTGGAAGGGTTGCACAGTTCTGGAGAGAACAATGGATTGTGAAGATCCAGATTCCCCTATTAATCCTAATAAAGGACTAGTTTCAGAACACATTGAACTCTGAACAACATCCTGCCCATTCAGTACTGCCAGGACTGCTTTCTGAGCCGTTACAGGGGTAGAGCAAGAGTCAAAAATCCTGTAAGCCAGTGTATGATTTGAAAGGAGATTTTTTCTATTGTTTATCTCCTCCACAGCAAGCTTCATAGAAAGAGCCCAGCGGAAAGCTCTTGGATCAAACCTGCATTTAAAGTCACAAAAATAACGTCGTAAAATTGTTTTTAGAACATTGGTTTGGCATCTTATTATTTGATTTTGGCAAACGCAATTCAAATTAACTTGAGCATTCAAATTTGAATTGCCCAGAAATTATTGGAAAAAAGCAAATATCCTTACCCTTGACACTGTGCTGCCAAAGGTCTCTTAATGTAGTCTGTTGATGGAAGTTCTACTCTATAGTGTAAAGGAAAAATTCCTCCTATTGTGAAGTCTCCACTCGACAAGAACACTGGAAGATCAAAGTCATCCTGTGGAGAGCAGGTTGAAGTCACAGCTGCACTAGAAAGGTGAAATAAAGAGACAAAAATGTAAATCATTGTTCTTTCAAGCTCCAAAAAAACTAAGAAAGCTAAGAGATGTTTCTATTTCCCAAAGTTTTTATAGTTAGCTACCCTGCATATCATTATGTATGTCTCCATGGGTTACAGAATTTGCTAAATCAGGTGGCGTGTAATAGCAACCATGCAACAAATAACAAATGAATATGTAAAATCTAATCTAAATACTATGCCTTATCAAAAAATAAAGCTTTATTATTATGGAACTTTGTGAGTAAAATTTAAATAGTGAGCGAGTACATCATAAAACCATTTTCCAAATATTTTTTTTGCCTTACCCTAAATCTCTGTGAGCCTATCTATGATAATTATTTATATTTTACAGTTGTCAGTACAGATTTTGGGAAAATGCATACTTTTATTATTTGTCTGTGTATTTTTGCTATATCCGTAAAGGAAAAAAAGGTCAGGCTACAACTGTCACAGTGTCTGGTTTATGTTCCCTGGTGTCCACTAGAGGTCCTCTTTACCTACGGTGTCATTCACTTTTGGAACTACATTCCCCACAATCCTGTCTGCTCTCATCACTGTTCATTCCACTCAGCTGTTCCCCGTCATGATCGTCATGTTCTGTGTGTATAAATACCCTGCCTGTTTAGTGTTTGTTACAGAGTCCTTGTTATAGACCTTATGTAGCCCCGCCCCTTTTCAGCACTGCGCTCGTTGTCTTTTGACTTCCGGTCTGTATTTTGACAGCGATCTTGCATAGGTATGAATGAACTGCTCGTAAAAAAATTCCTGGTCGACATTTGTTAAGACATCTGCTTTACAATGCTTATGATAAACATTACAATGCCCATGATAACTTTTGTTAACTCTACAATAAGTAAATCTACTTCACCAGCTAATTACTCCTCGACAGCGATGCCATAGAGATATACAGAGCGACCGCGAAAACGGAAGTAGTCCAGTCATTTTATGAAAAAAGGTTGAACAAATTGCAACAGAAGCAAACTCAACTGACTTTGTATCCTCAATATGTCCTGAGTAAGGAAAAAAAAGTCCAGAAGAATCCCATTAGGGGAACGTTTCGAAAAAGACCCAAATATATCCCATTCATTCGCATATTCATTCTTTTTCTCACGTGAATAGGGTAAAAATTTTAACCTTTAGATATCATCATGAAAATCACTGAGTTGATTACTTACATCAAGACAAACAAAAAATGTAAAAGTTTTTTTAAATTGTTTGTTAACATGGACAAACGGTGCATAATATAATTATGTATTAGCTAATTTGCATAATTACCCAAACAGATCTAAACATTGGGTATACAGCAGATGAAAACGTTTTTTTTTATTATTTTTTTTTTTATCTTGTTGACATATAACAGTAAAAGACTTAATGTTAAGGTCTGAATGGAACCCATTTAGGCTACACGTGAACATTAATACAGGAAGAAGTACTTTAGAAACCAGCCTTTATTAATTATTATGGCAGAGATGGGGTTTGGGCCTTGGGTGCATTGTGTACATAATTAGATTTTTTGATCCAGACACTTTTTTATTTCACCTACCTTTTGTCTTCTGGATTCTCCTTCCCCATGTCTCCTGTTCTTCCCTCAGACTCATCCCCCAGAAACAGTCCCACGGCCCCAACCCCAAACCCCATCTCTGCAATAATAATTAATAAAGGCTGGTTTCTAAAGTAATTCTTCCTGTATTAATGTTCATAGGTAGTCTAAATGGGTTCCATTCAGACCATAATATTAAATAGTTTACTGTTATATGTCAACAAGATTCAAAAAAACATTTTCATCTGCTATACCCATTGTTTAGATCTGTTTGGATAATTATGCAAATTAGCACACAATTAGATTATCCACCATTTGTCCATGTTAACAAACAATTGCAAAAAAAACTTTCAATACATTTTTTGTCTTGATGCAAGTAATCAACTCAGTGATTTTCATGATGATATCTAAAGGTTAAAATTTTTACCCTATTCACGTGAGAAAAATAATGAATATGCGTATGAATGGGATATATTTGGGCCTTTTTCTAAACTTTCCCCTAATAGGATTCTTCGGGGCTTTTTTTTTCCTTACTCAGGACATATTTAGGATACAAAATCAGTTGAGTTTGCTTCTGTTGCAATTTGTTCAAGGTTGACCCCCATTTTGGCTTAAAATGACTGGACTAAAGTTCAAAGACAATATTCTAAAGATGAGGGCGCCCACGTTTCTCTGGTGCATAAGGTCTATATGTCACACAACTTCCTAAGATTTGTTTTGTTTTGTTTTGTTGTTGGATTATGGATATTGACCCCCCTTGCCTAGACTGTTGTGAATACGGATTCCCCTAATTAGGGATGGGAAAATGAAGCCTCATGAATCAATGAGGCTTTCCCCTGACTGTTCCGGAAAAAAGATCCAAAGCTTTGCGAGTGTCAAGAACAGCGCCATCTGATGCTTATTTAACATAAAGCAGCCAGAAGATGAAGAAACCACAACACACTCCATATAGCTTCAATGTTATGTGAACAAATACAAGCCTTCCACGTTTCAGTTTGATTTGTCCATTAAATAAATTCCTTTACCCATTGAAGTATGACAATAAAATATAAAATGGGCTTATATGATTCAATAAGATCTGCTAGTAGGCATACTATCTCTATCTCTACACAAACACACACATAGTAAATAAGGATATGCATTGATTAACTTTCAAAGTACAGCACTCTCCTCACAAACCCATCAACCAGACTGAACCAGGACTTGTTACTGTAAGTAAGATCTGGGGTTCGAACCTGCTGACACCCAATGCGAAACATGCATGTGATTGGACAGAAAGTGAGGCTTCATTTGCCATCGATCATGTGACTCCGAGAAACCAATACACAACCCGATACGGGGCTTCAATTAAATTGAGTTGCATTTGCGATACACACATCAAAGCTTCAGTGTCATACGTAACATCACTACCCCTAATAAATTACTGCTCATGGATCTTACCTGTTTTGTGTGTACATATCGTGTAGCCAGGGTTCTCAAGTCTCACGCATTGGCCGTGAGACACACGCATTTCGACCGGTTCACACGCTCACACGCCACACTGTGTATTTCTCACGCTGAAAAGTCAATGCCAACCAAGTTGTCCTGGCTGAAAGCTTTCTAACGTTGTATACGAGGCGCAGGCAAACAAAGTGAAGTTTCCTGCCGCCAGCGTGTATCTCCGCCAGATTGCGTTCGTTACTAGGCAACATATATGCGTGCTGCGTGCACCACTGATCTATACATGACATGTCATTCAGTAGCGCGAACACACGGAAATGGACGGAACATCCTCGGTACGTTCGTTACTAGGTAACCAACAACATCGCGCGAACACATGTGTCGTGATGGAGAAGAAGGTAAGTTGGAAGAAGCTCGTCTAACATTTTTGGGCTAGAACATTTAATATGTAGCCCATCGTACATTATTATTGATGCAGTCAAAAACTCTACAACTACTTTGCAACCAGGCTCAGTTTGGCTATCTTACGTTATCTGAAACTAAGAGAAATGTTAATGGGTATGGAAAGGAATGAAGATTTACTGATTTTATTTTAAATTATATTATACTGTAATATTAAAGGGTTAGTTCACCCAAAAATGAAAATTAAGTCATTAATTACTCACCCCCATGCTGTACCAACCCCGTAAGACCTTCGTTCGTCTTCGGAACACAAATGAAGATATTTTTGATTAAATTTGAGAGCTGTATAACTACCACATTGGCTCCTAAGGGACTGCCTCTTGACGGCCCATAAAGTCAATGAAGAAAATGTTTAAATATCCCAAGTGACTACCGTGGCTCAACTATATGTTTATCAAGCGACGCGAATACTTTTTGTGCGAAAAAACAAACAAAAATAACGAGTTTATTCGACTATTTCTTTTCTTCCTTGTAGGCCACAGATGCTACAGATCGCAATTCTGCTACAGATCGCAATTCTCGCGCATGCGTCGTGGAAATCTATAAGGAAGTCTCGTTCTGGCCTACAAGGAAGAAAAGAAATAGTCTAATAAACTCGTTATTTTTGTTTGTTTTTTCGCACAAAAAGTATTCGCGTCGCTTGATAAACATATAGTTGAGCCACGGTAGTCACTTGGGATATTTAAACATTTTCTTCATTGACTTTTTGGGCCGTCAAGAGGCAGTCCCTTAGGAGCCAATGTGGTAGTTATACAGCTCTCAAATTTAATCAAAAATATCTTCAATTGTGTTCCGAAGACGAACGAAGGTCTTACGGGGTTGGTACAGCATGGGGGTGAGTAATTAATGACTTAATTTTCATTTTTGGGTGAACTAACCCTTTAATAGTCTTTCTAGTTACATTAAGGATGTATTACAGCAGATTGCTCTGGGTAATATATTTAATCATTGTCATAATGTTGCATTTGTATTTTTCAAAGATGTCAGGAAAAAAGCAGAAAGATATTTTGTCATTTTGGGCACCAAAGGGTAAGCCCCCTAAAAAGGTTGCCAGATTAGAGGAGGAGACAGTGGAAGAGGTGGTGCACTCTAATCTGTCCATTTGTTCTCAATGTCCCACCACACAATAAATCATTCGTCTAGATAGAAGACGCATTCAAAAATCAAAATGCAATTTTTAAAGATTTGTTTGAAACTGTTTGGAGCAATTTGTTATATTTTTGGTTAGCTATATTTGTAATACTGCATTAAAGAGTATTTGATGTGATGAATTGCTCTGTCATTTATCAGATTTACTAATTGTTATAATTTTAATTTGTTCTGGTTAATTATGAACAATGGGTAAAATTGGGGGTGGGGATGGGTGGGGCGGGGCTTCATTATGGCTCCTCCCCTAACCGCGTGTGATCTCACTCCAAGCTTTTGCTCAAACTTGAGAACCCTGCGTGTAGCTTAGCCACAACAATGGAACCTCGGACCAAAAAGGTTTTCCAAGCAAAAAGGGAAAAGGAACATATTCGTAATAATACACAAATTAACATAATTTGCATAGCATCACACTGGGCTGTGCATTCACAACAAACCAATGTTTATGTTGGTAACCATGCCAATCCCTAAACCAGTTACTTTTTTTTCTTTTTCTAATTTCCCTATAAATAACCTTGCTAAGTTAAAACATCTTTATACCAGGTGTAAACAAGGTTTATAGGTGAATTGTGGTGATTCATATAATCTCTCCTTGGAAGAATCCTGTCATGATCGGGAAGGAGAACAGGGGCCTGTTTCAATAAGGAGGTTCAACCAACTCTGAGTTAAAGCTTGAACTCTGAGTTGACTTACCCTGAGAAGGGAAACTCTGAGTTTTCCGTTACAGAACAGCTGAAATTAGTTAGTTCAATCAACTCTGAGTTGACTGACTGAAGCTGTGTCTGAAATCGCTCCCTATCCACTATATAGTGCACTATATCGGGTGTCGGCCATTTTGTAGTGGTGTCCGAATTCTGAGTGAACGACATCATTCCCTACATTCATTCACTACTTTTACCCACAATCCTCTCTGAATTCGAGTGTACATTCGATGTACACTTCCTGAAGCCCTATTTCCCACAATCCAATGCGGAGAGAACTGAGCGCGCATGAAACATTACATCCAGTGGAGGATTTGAAAAATATCCGTTAATCGTCGTTTTGAACATAATAACGGTCGCCGGAGGGCGCTCGACGACATGTCATCTGTGAACGTGAGAGTTAATGTACAATTTCAGTCGATGAAACTACAAAGCTGGCACGGAGGTATAATTACAAAATAAAGTCATTATGATTGTTATTGTTGTTAATATTATTTTATAAAGTAGGTAATGTAAGATAAAAGGAGTTTTATCAGTACGCGTGACGAAGCCTTTTCTGCGACAGCTCCAACTCTCCGACGCACAGTGTAAACGTCAGCGTCCGAATTCACTCACTTCATCTCGTTCACTCCTTGCAGATATAGTGCACTCAAATGCCATACACTATATAGGAATTAGTGAATGAGTGAACGAGTGAGCGGTTTCAGACACAGCTTGAGTTAAACGCGTGCACCACAACTATAAAAAGCCATTATCAATGGAGCGCAGATATTATGAGTCACCATGGCAACAGCGCCAGACAAAAAGAGGTGTTGGGTGTTTATTTCCCCAAGTAATCTAAATATTGTAATTTAATTAAAGGGATTACTCTTAATTCTTCTGTAATTTAAAATAAAATATGATGCAATTACATTAAATAGGCTACTGCATAAACTATAGACCAATTCACTATAAAACAATAGTGGATGTAACATACATTTTTAAAAGGTATCATTTTTATGTAATCTTCCACACACTTTGGTCAATTCAAGAATAATTCATACAATTGTATATTGTTAATTTAAGTGCAGTTTCTTGTCTCTCCTCCTTGTATTAATCAAGTGGTTGAGGTTGATATAGTAATATGTATATGTAGACCAATACTTTCTAGAGATTGTAATTATTACATTAATCTAACTACACCATTGAAGATGTCATTTGTTTTTAATAATTCATAACTATTTTAGAGTAACTTACTGTTATAAAATCAGAGGTGAAACTGGAAGAATGTTATTCAACCTAAAGTAGGCTACTATTACTGTACTTTGGTAAATGTTTACTTAAGTAAAAGTAAAAATACCAGTCTAAAAATCTACTCAAGTAAAAAGTAGTTAATTTAAAACTAGGGCTGTCAAATGATTAAAATTTTTAATCAAATTAATCAGAATTTTTTGTGGATTAATCATGATTAATCACTATTTGCAATTACACCTGAATCCTAACCATTTTTTTCTGAAATGCATACCAAAAGATAAAAAAAAGGACAAGATATATAATTTTCATAATATGTCTGTTTATTAACACAGCCAATAATGGTGGTTTAAATCAAGCTGAAACATACTACACACCATAATATTTGTCTTTGTAATGTCCCATCGCATTCCTCTTAACCAGGATGTACAATTTACAGCATTCAATTGAACAGAGAAAGCAATAAATGTAGTCAAATCATAACAGTGACCTACCATATTTTTGCACAATTTGAGTCATCTGTTGCGTTTTTATGTGGAAAAAAACATTTTCAAATAAAACTTTTAATCAAACCAAAGAAAGAACAATCTTTTAACTTTTCCTCCATTCTTTAATCCAGTTGCTCAAAAATCCAGTTGCTAACTACTATAACATGTTGCACTGAAACTGGTCTTTTTGTTTGAACATCACCTTTTAAATCTACTGAGCTTCATCATCTTTCAGCCAGTTGCTGAGGCAAACTAACTTGTTCACGTTTTCTGAAAGTAAAGCTGATCTTTTCTTGTTCACAATGTGACCTGCAACTGAGAAAAGTCGTTCACAGGGAACAGTGGTTGCAGGAGTGGCTAGATATTTGTGAGCTAGTGAGGCCAGCTTCTCATGGGCTCCTGAATGAGATGCCCACCACCTCAAGGGGCAGTCCTCCAATTTAATGGTGGGCTCTGCTCTGTACCTCTGTATGGCAGGTTGGACCTCTTCATCTTCTGATTCAGAATCTGAGCCCATTTGCAGAAGGCTGATTTTCTTTCTGGGTGGCCCATCATCATGTGTCTGTGAAGACTTTCTGGGTGATTCTTGTTGCAGCATCCGTTCAAGTGTGGTCCACACCGCTTCCCTGTCTGTCTTAGGCAGGCATTTCAAGTCTTTGAAACGAGGATCCAAAACTGTAGCAATCTGGAGCCATGCATTGTTGAGCTGTTCTTGACGGGATGCTAGGTCCTCCTTGAACTTGGTCTTGAATCTCACCACATATGCAGGGTCCTCATCACAGGCTTCCATCTTGAGACGCAAGTGACAGAGAGAAGGTAGTACCACAGAACAGGAGACATAGGCCTCTCCACCCAGGAGCTCAGTTACATACCTACGCACACACATGCACACAGAGACAGTCTATTATTTGAACAGTGGTTATCAAAATATCATTATTATTATTATTATCATCATTATCATTATTATTATCATTATAATTATTATTATTTACATACATGTTATTGATATTTGACTTGGTTTAATTAATTCCAGGAAATAATCAAAGCAATGTTATTTAATAAGTTACAGACTGATTTACCTGCATGGCTCTAGAAGTGTCTCCAGCCTCTGCAGTTTATCCCACTCTGCTGCGGTCGGTAAAACGAGTTTGTGATCCTGTTTGTCCAGGGCTGCGATGACAGCCTCTTTATTTCTGCTCACGCGCTTGACCATTTCCAGCGTCGAATTCCAACGTGTTGGAACATCCTGGATCAATGGCTCTTGCTTCTTTCCCAGACTGACTTGTTGTGCTTGAAGCTCCGCAGCATTTGCTGGGCTGTGCTTAAAATGACCGACAACTTTGCGAGCCTTCGCCAAAGCATTTACAAAGCCGCTGTCAGCAAGACTCACCGTGACACTTCTCTGCACCATGTGAGCGACACAGTTCATGTGTTCATAGCGTGTAAGTCGAATTGCGGCAACCATGTTGCGTGCACTGTCAGTCCCAATTGTTGTCGTCTTGCCCTCGATGTCCCACTTACGTGCAACAGACAAGAACTGTTCTTTACAAGCCTCCGCAAAGTGACGCTCCTCAGTTTTTAATATAGTCAGCGCAAAAGACTTCAGTTCCCATGTGTCACTGATGAAATGTGCAGTTACTCCGAGGTAATTGTTGTTATTCAATGATGTCCAATGGTCTCCTGTCAGGGCGATATGATTTACTTGAGCCAAGACCTCTTTCCTTTTTTCTTTTTCGTTTTGATAGAGCTCGTGGATTTTCGTCATAAACTGTGGCTCTTGACGGTGGCCTGTAGGATGAGTCTTGAGACGCCACTCGCAAAACATCAATGAAACCCGAGTCTTCTACAATGTTAACGGGTCTACAATCCTTTGCAATCCATTTTGCTATTTTGTTGGTCAAATTATCTGAGGTTGATTTTGTTAATGGCCCGCGAAAATTCAGCGTGGTCTGGCGCGAACCACTTGCTGAACTTGACGACCCAGCAAACGCATGTTTGGCGTTGACATGGTACCTCAAGCTTGAACAGCTCCGGTGAAATTGAAACTCCTTGTTACAAATCTTGCAAATAACCTTGTACTTGTTAACTGTACCATCATCATTCTTTTTAAATTTGAATCCATCAATAGGCCCACTTTGCTCACCTTGCTCCATCTCGCCATTTGCTCCCGTCCCAATCACTTTCCTGACCTGAATAATTTGTCACACTGCGCATGCGTGAAATGCGTTAAAAAAATTGACGTAATTAACGACAAACAACGAATTAACGTCGTTAACGCGCTATTTTTGACAGCCCT
>NW_024121255.1:10971564-10995743 GCF_016745375.1 Pimephales promelas | reverse complement strand
AAGGGTGTGAGCTCCCCTTCAGCTGAGAATACCACTACAACCCGAGCAGTGGAGTGGTTCATGACTTGAATGATTTCCAGCGCCCTCCGACGCTCGTATAACAAAGGAATCATCTCCTGATAAGCAACACATATGCCTGTATCCTCTAACTCCTTCAGTAAGCCCTGAAGGGCAAAGCGACCATACTCGTGATCTCCTCGTACCACTCCCACCCAGGTCCAGTTAAAATGCAGCAGGAGTTTGGCAATGGCCTTTACCTGATAGGCATCACTAGGGATGACTCTAAAGAATGTAGGGAACACTCTCCTATCACTAAGACATGCACAAGATGAAAAATAACTGATCTGTCAAGAAAAAAAGAGGAAAATTCTGTAACAAGAATATTATTAGATCTTGGGTTGCACAGCGTGACTTTAACATGGTTAACTCTCCATAAATGAAAATGTATTTTTCTCAATTTATTCTCAATTTAATTATTTTCTCACAAAAAAAAGCATACACAAACCACAATGCACTTTAAATTAACAAAAATTCATTTTAAATGTTTATTTTTAGACTCACCATTGGTATCCTGAAAGGCTGCAAAAGTCTTGAAACTACAATAGACTGAGCTGACCCAGATTCTCCTATGATAGCAAGCAGTGGACCAGGACCTGCACACATGGGGCTTATTTGCTCATTTGGCCCATTTAGAACAGCTACTGCTGATCTTTGCCCAGTCAGAGGGTATGCACAAGAGTCAAAGATTTTGTAACCCAGAGTGTATTCAGGTAGAAGATCGGTTCGCTTGTTTATTTCCTCTACAGCAAGTTTCATTGTAAGGGCCCAGCGGAAAGCTCTCGGATCAAATCTGCAGATGTAAACAGTAAACAAGTAAACAGAAAGAATGAAATAAAAGGCATCTTTTTTAAAAGGCCAAACTTAAGTTGTACACAGGTTTAAATGCTACTACCAAAATACCCATTTAAGATATTTACAACTTACAAATAATATTATTCTCTTTCGGAAGTTTAAAAAAATAATAGTTTTTGTTACTCACCCATTACATTTCACTGGTGCCGGTTTGTAAGTACAGTTGAGATCTGGCATTTCCTGATTGTAGTGCAAAGGAAAAATGCCACCTATTAGAAAATCACCATTAGCCATGAGCCCTGGCTGAAAGTCACTTTGCAGGACACATTTAGAAGCATCTTCAGGAGTGAGTGCACTGAGATAGCGAACCAGAAGCCACAGGAGAAGGACAGTCATGCTCTCTAATGCCTGCATCCCTCAGCATGACTACAGTGGGCAGGACACCCTGTTATATATATATGAAGAGTTCAGATGCAAAAGCCTCTAAATGCCATTTGAAATTTTCCTCTTTAATGATGATTTTTACCAAACTTGTATTTTTAAGTTCAGTAATTTCACTTAAATGGCAATGATAATTACCTATTAATTGTTATTTAAGTGAAATTACTGAACTTAAATATACAAGTTTGATAAAAAATCATCATTAAAGAAGAAAATTTCAAATGGCATTTAGAGGCTTTTGCATCTGAACTCTTCATATATATATATATATATATATATGAATACATATAAAATATATATAAAATATATAAAATAAATATATATATAAAATACTGATATTCATAAATATGCTTTATTAATATGATTCCTGTTTACAACAGTGGCACAACCCATGATCATATGCATTGTATTCATAAGAAAGAGAGTAAATTTGTTTTAGTTCATGATACAATTTGGTGCTGTATATAGTCTCATGTTATTTTAAGTATATACAAGTATGTACACAGTCTGTTTCCTATATCCCTATATGAAGATATCACATTAGAATAAAGTTAACAAATCACATTAGATAATAATTATATATTATTATATTAATTTATAGTAAAATTTATTTTAATTCAATATTTTTGGGATACTTATTCCACATTCAACATCCCATTGCATCATTTAATAACTTTTCCCATGAGATGTTGCTTGGTGTTCTTTTCAGGCTTTAATAAAATAATGTAACACTTGGGGGCAAATAAGCAGAGGAGCAGGCCAAAACTAGAAGCTAAAATAGCAAAAATTTCCACAGCAGTTGTAAATTTACCAGGCTGGCTGACATATGCAGGTACAAATGCCAGCCATACTGCACAAAATATAAGCATGCTGAAAGTGATGTATTTGGCCTCATTAAAATTGCCAGGCAACTTCCTTGCTAAAAATGCCAGAAAAAAACAGACACAAGCCAAAAGGCCTATGTATCCCAACACACACCAGAAGGCCAGATCAGAGCCCACACTGCAATCCAGGATGATCTTGGACTGCTGATATTTAGTGTTTCTATAGGGGAAAGGAGGGGACGCTACAAGCCAGACAGTACATATAACCACCTGAACTAGAGTGCAGCAGAAGATTATGATTCTTTGCTGTATTGGGCCCAACCATTTCATTATATTGTTTCCTGGTCGGGTAGCTGTAAAAGCTGCTAGCACCACTAAAGTCTTGCCCAGGATGCAGGATATGCAGAGGGAGAAGGTGATGCTGAAGGCAGTGTGTCGTAGCATGCAGGACCAGGATGTGGGTTCCCCAATAAACACCAAAGCGCATAGAAAACACAGAGTCAGTGATAACAAGATGAAGAAACTGAGCTCTGAGTTATTCACACGGACTATAGGGGTTCCTCTGTTGTGCAAAAATATTCCCAGCACTGTGATAGTCAGAAAGGCTCCAACTATAGCTATCACAGTCAGCGTGATTCCCATTGCATCATGGGAGAGAAACTCAACTACTTTTGGGACACACACTGTTCCGTTTGCATTGGACCAGAAGTCTTCAGGGCATGGCAGACAGTCTACTGAATCTATACAAAAAAAAATAAATAAAAAAAAATAAATAAAAAAGTATGAATCACAGTGCATGTGAGAGATTTAGAATTTAAGCAATTGTATGAATGGCAGTAAATGCAAGTAAGTATTTACACATATTATAAATATCACTCAACATGCAGTAAAGTGCATCTACCTGTCTGATTACTGATCTTGCCACTCTCACATGGAACGCAGTCAAAGCAGCACAGAGGTTGCCCACGACGGGCAGCTGTCCTGAACCCTGGGGCACAGCTATTACTGCACACAGAGACAGGTACCTATGAAAAAAAGTAGGCCTAAATATAATCAAAATTTCTATTTCATTTCATAAATGTATTTTCTGTATGTTTTCCTCTGTTATACGGAGCATACATTAGCAAATGTTTCTGATTTAAAGCAGCTCAAGGACAACATAGTGAGTTATTTGAAAAGAACAACAGATGGCAGTGCAGTGCACAGTCAACACCTTGCCTTGTTCTGTTGTTTAGACCACATAATGGCCTGTTCCTCAATCACCAGTTCTCTCCCAGAATTCTGAGCACCATCATAGAGGCCCACTTTCACAAACTGAATATCTCCACTTGACTGTCTTTGCCAGTTTATCAAATCATAATATGGAATTGAATCTCCTTTATTATCAAAGTTAACATTTTCTCCAGATACTGAGAAGGAAACATCCTCAAGATAATGCTGAAGCTTTAGAGTACATAAATAAACAAAATAATAAATTAAAATTAAAGGTCCAGAAAAGACCAGATTTGCAATGACATAAGTAACCGAAATTGAAAATGTTCCAAGTATAAAGCCTTAAACAGTTTTACCTGCAATGGAAACACCTTACTGAGGTTTGCACATGATGCATTCTCAAATGGACCATTTCCAGGCCTGCAGTGAATGAGATTATGTAGAGAATGAGCAAAGGCATACACTGCTTTATACACATTGTAGGTCACACGAGGGCTGGAAGTGTTCATGTAGGCAGAGTGTTCTTGTCTGAGAGTTTCTTTCCCTGTGCAGGAGGGCAAATTACTGTTCAAGTTGGACGTGGAGGGGGAACAACCATACAGAGCCTCCCACAACTCCTGAACTTGGGGGTTTGAAGGGTACCTTTCTGGGGTCACTGTTTTGAGGTAATCCTGGAGACCTGGGATGTGTCCTTGACGTATTGCAAACCCAATTGTGCCATCTAGGAATGGATATGTTTCTGCTAACATTGAAGCTGTTACCCAAGCCTCACTTGCAATCCATTGAATTCCAATGATATTTTGAGTCACAAACTCTCTCAAGAAAGGGTAAAATTCCCCTTCTACTGAAAAAACAACCACCACCTTAGCTGTGGATTCCTTCATTACTTTAAGAATCTTTAGGACTTTTTCTTGGGTATAGTCTTTTGGGATCATTTCATGATAGGCCAAACAAATGTTAGTATTTTCAATTTCTCGCTTTAAGCCTTGTAAAGCAAATCTGCCATAGTCATGGTCTTCAGTGACCACACCAATCCATGTCCAGCCAAACCTTTTTAACAGCTGTGCAATAGCTTTGACCTGATAATCATCATTGGGAACCACTCTGAAAAATGTTGGGAACTGCTTCCGATTACTTAAACAAGAGCAGGTTGAGAAATAGCTTATCTATAAAACAGAAGAAAAAAATAAATACCATTAAATACTTTTAAAAATATATAAATACTGAGCTTATGTTTCCAAGATAAAGAACATAAACAGAAAAAAATAACTTATTACCATGGGTATTTGGAAGGGTTGCACAGTTCTGGAGAGAACAATGGATTGTGAAGATCCAGATTCCCCTATTAATCCTAATAAAGGACTAGTTCCAGAACACATTGAACTCTGAACAACATCCTGCCCATTCAGTACTGCCAGGACTGCTTTCTGAGCCGTTACAGGGGTAGAGCAAGAGTCAAAAATCCTGTAAGCCAGTGTATGATTTGAAAGGAGATTTTTTCTATTGTTTATCTCCTCCACAGCAAGCTTCATAGAAAGAGCCCAGCGGAAAGCTCTTGGATCAAACCTGCATTTAAAGTCACAAAAATAACGTCGTAAAATTGTTTTTAGAACATTGGTTTGGCATCTTATTATTTGATTTTGGCAAACGCAATTCAAATTAACTTGAGCATTCAAATATTGAATTGCCCAGAAATTATTGGAAAAAAGCAAATATCCTTACCCTTGACACTGTGCTGCCAAAGGTCTCTTAATGTAGTCTGTTGATGGAAGTTCTACTCTATAGTGTAAAGGAAAAATTCCTCCTATTGTGAAGTCTCCACTCGACAAGAACACTGGAAGATCAAAGTCATCCTGTGGAGAGCAGGTTGAAGTCACAGCTGCACTAGAAAGGTGAAATAAAGAGACAAAAATGTAAATCATTGTTCTTTCAAGCTCCAAAAAAACTAAGAAAGCTAAGAGATGTTTCTATTTCCCAAAGTTTTTATAGTTAGCTACCCTGCATATCATTATGTATGTCTCCATGGGTTACAGAATTTGCTAAATCAGGTGGCGTGTAATAGCAACCATGCAACAAATAACAAATGAATATGTCAACAAATAAATCTAAAAATAACAAATAAATCTAATCTAAATACTATGCCTTATCAAAAAATAAAGCTTTATTATTATGGAACTTTGTGAGTAAAATTTAAATAGTGAGCGAGTACATCATAAAACCATTTTCCAAATATTTTTTTTGCCTTACCCTAAATCTCTGTGAGCCTATCTATGATAATTATTTATATTTTACAGTTGTCAGTACAGATTTTGGGAAAATGCATACTTTTATTATTTGTCTGTGTATTTTTGCTATATCCGTAAAGGAAAAAAAGGTCAGGCTACAACTGTCACAGTGTCTGGTTTATGTTCCCTGGTGTCCACTAGAGGTCCTCTTTACCTACGGTGTCATTCACTTTTGGAACTACATTCCCCACAATCCTGTCTGCTCTCATCACTGTTCATTCCACTCAGCTGTTCCCCGTCATGATCGTCATGTTCTGTGTGTATAAATACCCTGCCTGTTTAGTGTTTGTTACAGAGTCCTTGTTATAGACCTTATGTAGCCCCGCCCCTTTTCAGCACTGCGCTCGTTGTCTTTTGACTTCCGGTCTGTATTTTGACAGCGATCTTGCATAGGTATGAATGAACTGCTCGTAAAAAAATTCCTGGTCGACATTTGTTAAGACATCTGCTTTACAATGCTTATGATAAACATTACAATGCCCATGATAACTTTTGTTAACTCTACAATAAGTAAATCCACTTCACCAGCTAATTACTCCTCGACAGCGATGCCATAGAGATATACAGAGCGACCGCGAAAACGGAAGTAGTCCAGTCATTTTATGAAAAAAGGTTGAACAAATTGCAACAGAAGCAAACTCAACTGACTTTGTATCCTCAATATGTCCTGAGTAAGGAAAAAAAAGTCCAGAAGAATCCCATTAGGGGAACGTTTCGAAAAAGACCCAAATATATCCCATTCATTCGCATATTCATTCTTTTTCTCACGTGAATAGGGTAAAAATTTTAACCTTTAGATATCATCATGAAAATCACTGAGTTGATTACTTACATCAAGACAAACAAAAAATGTAAAAGTTTTTTGAAATTGTTTGTTAACATGGACAAACGGTGCATAATATAATTATGTATTAGCTAATTTGCATAATTACCCAAACAGATCTAAACATTGGGTATACAGCAGATGAAAACGTTTTTTTTTATTATTTTTTTTTTTTATCTTGTTGACATATAACAGTAAAAGACTTAATGTTAAGGTCTGAATGGAACCCATTTAGGCTACACGTGAACATTAATACAGGAAGAAGTACTTTAGAAACCAGCCTTTATTAATTATTATGGCAGAGATGGGGTTTGGGCCTTGGGTGCATTGTGTACATAATTAGATTTTTTGATCCAGACACTTTTTATTTCACCTACCTTTTGTCTTCTGGATTCTCCTTCCCCATGTCTCCTGTTCTTCCCTCAGACTCATCCCCCAGAAACAGTCCCACGGCCCCAACCCCAAACCCCATCTCTGCAATAATAATTAATAAAGGCTGGTTTCTAAAGTAATTCTTCCTGTATTAATGTTCATAGGTAGTCTAAATGGGTTCCATTCAGACCATAATATTAAATAGTTTACTGTTATATGTCAACAAGATTCAAAAAAACATTTTCATCTGCTATACCCATTGTTTAGATCTGTTTGGATAATTATGCAAATTAGCACACAATTAGATTATCCACCATTTGTCCATGTTAACAAACAATTGCAAAAAAAAACTTTCAATACATTTTTTGTTTGTCTTGATGCAAGTAATCAACTCAGTGATTTTCATGATGATATCTAAAGGTTAAAATTTTTACCCTATTCACGTGAGAAAAATAATGAATATGCGTATGAATGGGATATATTTGTGTCTTTTTCTAAACTTTCCCCTAATAGGATTCTTCGGGGCTTTTTTTTTCCTTACTCAGGACATATTTAGGATACAAAATCAGTTGAGTTTGCTTCTGTTGCAATTTGTTCAAGGTTGACCCCCATTTTGGCTTAAAATGACTGGACTAAAGTTCAAAGACAATATTCTAAAGATGAGGGCGCCCACGTTTCTCTGGTGCATAAGGTCTATATGTCACACAACTTCCTAAGATTTGTTTTGTTTTGTTTTGTTGTTGGATTATGGATATTGACCCCCCTTGCCTAGACTGTTGTGAATACGGATTCCCCTAATTAGGGATGGGAAAATGAAGCCTCATGAATCAATGAGGCTTTCCCCTGACTGTTCCGGAAAAAAGATCCAAAGCTTTGCGAGTGTCAAGAACAGCGCCATCTGATGCTTATTTAACATAAAGCAGCCAGAAGATGAAGAAACCACAACACACTCCATATAGCTTCAATGTTATGTGAACAAATACAAGCCTTCCACGTTTCAGTTTGATTTGTCCATTAAATAAATTCCTTTACCCACTGAAGTATGACAATAAAATATAAAATGGGCTTATATGATTCAATAAGATCTGCTAGTAGGCATACTATCTCTATCTCTACACAAACACACACATAGTAAATAAGGATATGCATTGATTAACTTTCAAAGTACAGCACTCTCCTCACAAACCCATCAACCAGACTGAACCAGGACTTGTTACTGTAAGTAAGATCTGGGGTTCGAACCTGCTGACACCCAATGCGAAACATGCATGTGATTGGACAGAAAGTGAGGCTTCATTTGCCATCGATCATTTGACTCCGAGAAACCAATACACAACCCGATACGGGGCTTCAATTAAATTGAGTTGCATTTGCGATACACACATCAAAGCTTCAGTGTCATACGTAACATCACTACCCCTAATAAATTACTGCTCATGGATCTTACCTGTTTTGTGTGTACATATCGTGTAGCCAGGGTTCTCAAGTCTCACGCATTGGCCGTGAGACACACGCATTTCGACCGGTTCACACGCTCACACGCCACACTGTGTATTTCTCACGCTGAAAAGTCAATGCCAACCAAGTTGTCCTGGCTGAAAGCTTTCTAACGTTGTATACGAGGCGCAGGCAAACAAAGTGAAGTTTCCTGCCGCCAGCGTGTATCTCCGCCAGATTGCGTTCATTACAAGGCAACATATATGCGTGCTGCGTGCACCACTGATCTATACATGACATGTCATTCAGTAGCGCGAACACACGGAAATGGACGGAACATCCTCGGTACGTTCGTTACTAGGTAACCAACAACATCGCGCGAACACATGTGTCGTGATGGAGAAGAAGGTAAGTTGGAAGAAGCTCGTCTAACATTTTTGGGCTAGAACATTTAATATGTAGCCCATCGTACATTATTATTGATGCAGTCAAAAACTCTACAACTACTTTGCAACCAGGCTCAGTTTGGCTATCTTACGTTATCTGAAACTAAGAGAAATGTTAATGGGTATGGAAAGGAATGAAGATTTACTGATTTTATTTTAAATTATATTATACTGTAATATTAGAGAATTCTAGATCGCAATTCTCGCGCATGCGTCGTGGAAATCTATAAGGAAGTCTCGTTCTGGCCTACAAGGAAGAAAAGAAATAGTCGAATAAACTCGTTATTTTTGTTTGTTTTTTCGCACAAAAAGTATTCGCGTCGCTTGATAAACATATAGTTGAGCCACGGTAGTCACTTGGGATATTTAAACATTTTCTTCATTGACTTTATGGGCCGTCAAGAGGCAGTCCCTTAGGAGCCAATGTGGTAGTTATACAGCTCTCAAATTTAATCAAAAATATCTTCATTTGTGTTCCGAAGACGAACGAAGGTCTTACGGGGTTGGTACAGCATGGGGGTGAGTAATTAATGACTTAATTTTCATTTTTGGGTGAACTAACCCTTTAATAGTCTTTCTAGTTACATTAAGGATGTATTACAGCAGATTGCTCTGGGTAATATATTTAATCATTGTCATAATGTTGCATTTGTATTTTTCAAAGATGTCAGGAAAAAAGCAGAAAGATATTTTGTCATTTTGGGCACCAAAGGGTAAGCCCCCTAAAAAGGTTGCCAGATTAGAGGAGGAGACAGTGGAAGAGGTGGTGCACTCTAATCTGTCCATTTGTTCTCAATGTCCCACCACACAATAAATCATTCGTCTAGATAGAAGACGCATTCAAAAATCAAAATGCAATTTTTAAAGATTTGTTTGAAACTGTTTGGAGCAATTTGTTATATTTTTGGTTAGCTATATTTGTAATACTGCATTAAAGAGTATTTGATGTGATGAATTGCTCTGTCATTTATCAGATTTACTAATTGTTATAATTTTAATTTGTTCTGGTTAATTATGAACAATGGGTAAAATTGGGGGTGGGGATGGGTGGGGCGGGGCTTCATTATGGCTCCTCCCCTAACCACGTGTGATCTCACTCCAAGCTTTTGCTCAAACTTGAGAACCCTGCGTGTAGCTTAGCCACAACAATGGAACCTCGGACCAAAAAGGTTTTCCAAGCAAAAAGGGAAAAGGAACATATTCGTAATAATACACAAATTAACATAATTTGCATAGCATCACACTGGGCTGTGCATTCACAACAAACCAATGTAAATGTTGGTAACCATGCCAATCCCTAAACCAGTTACTTTTTTTTCTTTTTCTAATTTGCCTATAAATAACCTTGCTAAGTTAAAACATCTTTATACCAGGTGTAAACAAGGTTTATAGGTGAATTGTGGTGATTCATATAATCTCTCCTTGGAAGAATCCTGTCATGATCGGGAAGGAGAACAGGGGCCTGTTTCAATAAGGAGGTTTAACCAACTCTGAGTTAAAGCTTGAACTCTGAGTTGACTTACCCTGAGAAGGGAAACTCTGAGTTTTCCGTTACAGAACAGCTGAAATTAGTTAGTTCAATCAACTCTGAGTTGACTGACTGAGTTAAACGCGTGCACCACAACTATAAAAAGCCATTATCAATGGAGCGCAGATATTATGAGTCACCATGGCAACAGCGCCAGACAAAAAGAGGTGTTGGGTGTTTATTTCCCCAAGTAATCTAAATATTGTAATTTAATTAAAGGGATTACTCTTAATTCTTCTGTAATTTAAAATAAAATATGATGCAATTACATTAAATAGGCTACTGCATAAACTATAGACCAATTCAGTATAAAACAATAGTGGATGTAACATACATTTTTAAAAGGTATCATTTTTATGTAATCTTCCACACACTTTGGTCAATTCAAGAATAATTCATACAATTGTATATTGTTAATTTAAGTGCAGTTTCTTGTCTCTCCTCCTTGTATTAATCAAGTGGTTGAGGTTGATATAGTAATATGTATATGTAGACCAATACTTTCTAGAGATTGTAATTATTACATTAATCTAACTACACCATTGAAGATGTCATTTGTTTTTAATAATTCATAACTATTTTAGAGTAACTTACTGTTATAAAATCAGAGGTGAAACTGGAAGAATGTTATTCAACCTAAAGTAGGCTACTATTACTGTACTTTGGTAAATGTTTACTTAAGTAAAAGTAAAAATATCAGTCTAAAAATCTACTCAAGTAAAAAGTAGTTAATTTAAAACATGAGTAAAAGTTGCTGAGGAACTTGTTTAACAGCGGGGGTGGGGTGGGGGACTCCCCCATGTGGGGAGAGTTTCACAGTATGAGAACCGTCTCAGAAAATATCACGGTTTATGGTATTAAACAAATATTAAATATATAAACTGCATTATTAAATTACGGTTATTATTATCATCAGTTAAATAAATTAACATTTGTTCAATAAAACATATGTAATCAACTAACTTCAATAATTGATTATGAATAAGATTAACATCTTATTTTTTATCATTAATAACTTATTAAATTATGTTTGAAAAATAATTGAGTTCTATTAAATGTTTTTTATTCCAATTTTTTAATGATTTAATAGAAATATATGATCAAAAACGGTGGTAATCAAATAAAAGTTTAGCAAACGTTTTAATCCTTTTATTTTTTGGCAAAGTGCTGCAAAACAGATTTAGTCAATTAAACCATGGACAAACAATATATATTCCTTAAAGAATGTGTAAATACATTTTAGTATTATTGTCGGTGTTTAAACAGCACTTCCTCTTTAAAAAAGGGGAGGAGACCGCAAGAAACTCTGGGTTTACTGAAAAAAACCTGCACCCGACCAGGGGTGCGTTTTCGAAAGCATCGTTAGCCAACTATTGTCGCAAGTTCCGTCATTACCAATAGAGTTCAATGGAAATTATGACCAAGTTGTGACCATGGTTGGCTAACGATGCTTTCGGGAAATCCACCCCAGGTTAGGTTCACAGAGTAAGTTACCATGGTAACTGACTCTGAGTATAAGTTACCTCTCTTTCAGAAACGGACTTGACTTACTCTGCTTTCACGGGTTTGATACCCCCCTTTCTGAAACAGAAAACCCAGAGTTTCCCTCATATCAATACACACCCGAACTTGACTGCACTTCACATGTTTGACATTATTGATACAGCTTTCGTTCATACTGCAACGGACCGATCTACGGTACATTAAGCCTTAAAATAAAGGGGTTATTGGGCTGTTCACTGTTATACAATAAAGAGTCTTCACACAGCAAATAGAAATGAACACAAAAAAAACCTGCTTAGATAGAGCCTGTACTTACACAACACTGACAGTGGAGTTGCGCTCAGGAGACTCTCTGCGCGTCTGTTTTAAAAATATAATTGAGCATCCCTGCTGAAAAAAACAGCTTAGACCAGCTTTATTGGTCTAGCTGGTCTCCCAGCCTGACCAGCCTTGATACCTTGGACTGGGCTGGTATGTTGGTTTAGAGGGGTTTTGGACACTTTAGCTGGGCAGGATTGCTGGCTAAGCTTGTCAGTGGTCTAGCTCACCATCATCTTTTAGCTGGTCAGACTGGTATGGAGTACACTTTTGCTGGTATACCGGTAGCTTGTTGGTTAAGCTGGTCGTAGATGATGATGCTCACACATCAAATTGCAGCACAGTAACTCAATTGAAAAGACTGCATTAGACTGGGTCAGTGGGGTGAATGCTCTTGGTATGTTTTCGATTTTTTCAAAACCATGCTGAATTATGTGTGCAAAACCTGTTCCCTTTCGTAGTCACTTCGAGTTACGTCAGAAGTGACGGAGATTGGGGGATTTCGCATAGAAAGCCAATCCTCTTCGAGTATTTAAACACGAGCCAATGGCATGCAATGCCTTGGGGCTGCGGAAATTTGCATAGCGTACTCCGCCCTACTCCGTGAGTATAAAAGGAGGAAGTGAACGCAACCGCAGTATGTTTTCGCTTCGGAGCCAAGAGAACCTCTTCACTCCTGAAAGCCATTCTCACTGTTCAAGACTCTTCGAGACGAGCGTCCTCTTCAGTGTTGGTGTGACGGCGGTACCCAGCGAGATTCTGCATCGCCTGCGATCTGAGCAGTGGTCTGCCAGACTTTGCGCTTCTCCCTGGTCGCTTCAGCGCTGAAAGAGTGAATTTCCTCCTCTCATTGAAAGAGCTGCACGCGCACGTCTTTTTAAAGACGGTTCGCCCGTGTTCTTCTGGGTGTGGTTGATTTCTGTCGTCATCTGATGGTCACGATCGCTGCTTTGTATGCCTGGGCATTTCAGCATGCAGCAGCAGCGTTCGTGGATGACTCATGTTCCTTCTGTGGGAACATGACCATCTCTACACTGAGGTCGAGACTCAATGATCTCATTTCCTCCATAGGGGGCCCGTCGACCCGGGGACCTGGTGATTTTACGGTGATGGTGTGGGAAAGCCCCGACGATTCCTCGGGCCACACCTCCCGCCTCAGTGCGAGAGCCAGCGAGCGTTAGTTCGATTCAGTCGGTTGCTTCTTCGGTGGCACCGGCTGCTTCGGGCAGCGCTCCAGATGATGATGCGATGTCGATCACAGCATCACTAGGCGGGCTTGACTCCTCGGGAAGTGAGGATGCGGCCGCGTTGCCTCCCTCGGGAGCGTCAGCGCCGCCGTGTCTGATCCCGCGATGATGGCCGTGCTATCTCGGGCGTCCGTGAGCATCGGGTGGGGGTGGAACTCCGCCCTATCCCGATCTCTCGCGGCTGAATAATTGGTTTTTGGGTAACGCTGCCGCCTTACGGCCACGGCCACGGCCAACCCCAATTTCCTTTTTTCCCCGAGTTGCATGCGGAACTGACACGCACTAAAAAATAAATAAATAACTAATTAAAAGAAAGAAAAAAAAAGCGTGCTTTAGTTCCCCGCCCTTCCTCCCCTCGGCGATGCGGCTGTCTGTGGGTACGCTGGGGCTCCCCCGGTCAACCGGCGGTTGCTCTCAGATGCCCCTCCAAAGCCTATGGGTTCTCGTCGTCTATGGCGGCGCGATTCTGTAGAGCGGCGGGACAGGCAGCCTCCGCCCTGCATATGATGAGCACCTACAAAGCTAGCTGCTCAGGAATGTGCACGAGGAGGTGACGGACCAAGCGAGCTGCGAGCCTGCCGCCTACCTTGTCCTTAAACGGGTCACGGAGGCGGTCGCTCGCTCCCTTGGTCAGGTGATGCCCACCGCTGTGGTCCAGGAGCATCATAATGTTCGGCGGTGCGGTCCAGGACTTTGCCCAGCACTTCTCGACCGCCTAGGAGCAGACGAAGGCGGTTTCTCTGCCCCGACGGCCAGCTGCTGCCTCCAACCAGCCGTCGGCTCGGACGCCTCCGCCAGCTCGCCGCCGAGGACGCCCCCCTGCGGCTCCCTTCCCTCCCACGCGGCCCCAGCAGCAGCCTTCAGCCGGTTCGCATCGCGGAGGAGGCCACAGGTAAGCGTCCCCCCCCCCTCAGGCCGTGTGCCCCGCTAAACGCCAGGCGAAGCGATGTTCCTGAGGCGGGCCGCTCAGTGATAGTGTCATGGTTTTTCTCAGGAGGCGGTCGCAGGGCCCCTCCTCCCTCCGGGGGGACGTCTTCTGTGGTTCGCATGACCCCGTTGGCTCACTTCCTGGAAGCCTGGCTAGCGCTTCCCGGGGTATCCCGCTGGGTCATCAGAACGATCAGATTCGGCTACGCGATTCAGTTCGCACGGTCTCTTCCCCGCTTCAGGGGAGTTCGCTCCACGATGGTTGGTGGCAATGCCCCAGTCTTGAGAGCGGAGATTGCGACCCTGCTGGCGAAGGGTGCAATCGAGACGGTCCCTCCAGCCGAGGTGAGGTCCGGGCTTTACAGCCCCTACTTCATTGTCCCCAAAAAAGACCGGTGGGTTACGACCGATCCTGGACCTGCGCATTTTGAACCGTTCTCTCCATCGACTACCGTTCAAAATGCTCACGGCCAAACGCATTTTCGAGTGTGTTCGGTATCAGGATTGGTTTGCAGCGATCGACCTGAAGGACGCGTACTTCCATGTCTCCATTCTCCCTCGACACAGACCGTTTCTTCGGTTTGCCTTCGAGGGCCAGGCATACCAGTACGCCGTTCTCCCATTCGGGTTAGCTCTGTCCCCTCACGTCTTCACGAAGATCGTCGAGGCAGCCCTTGTTCCCCTTCGCGAACACGGGGTTCGCATCCTGAACTATCTCGACGACTGGCTGATACTAGCACACTCTCGAGCTCAGGTTTGCGAACACAGAGACCTGGTGCTACGGCACCTAGCCCGTCTGGGCCTTCGGGTCAACCGGGAAAAGAGCAAACTTTGCCCCGTGCAGAGGATCTCTTTTCTCGGCATGGAGATAGACTCGGTCGCCATGTCCGCGCAGCTCACGAACGAGCGCGCACTCACTGCTGGCTTGTCTTCGACAGTTCGAGGGCAAGAGTGCGGTTCCACTGAAACTATTTCAGAGGCTCCTGGGGCATATGGCATCCGCGGTACGCCGTTCGGTTTGCTTCATATGAGACCGCTTCAGCTGTGGCTTTGCGATCGAGTCCCGAGGTGGGCATGGCATCGCGGCTCGCTCCGAGTTCCAGTGACTCCGACGTGCCGCCGAACCTTCTTCCCGTGGTCGAACCTCAGCTTTTACGGACAGGGGTCCCTATTCAGCGAGATTCCAGGCATCTCGTTGTCTCCACGGATGCGTCTACCACGGGTTGGGGTGCCATGTGCAATGGGCATGCAGCCGCCGGTTCCTGGACAGGAGCCCAGCGCCTCATGCACATCAATTGCCTCGAGCTGTTGGCTCGCCCTGCACCGCTTCCGAGCGTGCTCAAGGGCCAGCATGTGCTTGTCCGCTCAGACAACACTACGGCAGTAGCGTACATCAACCACCAGGGGGGGTCTACGCTCGCGCCGGTTGTGGCAGCTCGCCCGCCACCTCTTGATATGGAGTCAGAAGCACCTGAGGTCCCTTCGTGCAGTTACATTCCTGGAGACCGGAACTGGGCAGCCGACGAGCTGTCCCGGGCCCGTCCCATCTCCGGCGAATGGCGACTCCATCCCTAGTCGGTCCAGCTGATTTGGGACCAGTTCGGGGAGGCACAGATAGACCTGTTCGCCTCTCGGGACTCGTCCCACTGCGCCCAGTTTATTCTCTGACCCGCGGCTCGGATGCGCTGGCGCACAGCTGGCCACGGGGCCCACGCAAGTGTGCGTTCCCCCAGTGAGCCTCCTTGCATGGGTGTTGTGCAAGATCAAGGAGGACGAGGAGCAGGTCTTGCTGGTAGCCCCCTACTGGCCCACCAAGACGTGGTTCTCCGAACTCATGCTCCTCGCGACAGCACCTCCTTGGCCTATTCCTCTGAGACCGGACCTACTCTCTCAGAGACGGGGCACTCTGTGGCACCCTCGTCCCGATCTTTGGAGGCTGCACGTGTGGCTCCTGGACGGGACGAGGCAGGTTTGAGTTCGCTGCCACCTGCGGTGGCGGCAACCATCACTTCCGCAAGAGCGTCGTCCACGAGACACCTTTATGCGTTGAAGTGGAACCTCTTCGTCAATTGGTGTTCTTCTCGCTGAGAAGACCCCCGGAGATGTTCGATCGGAGTCGTGCTTCCTTCCTGCAAGAGGGGTTGGAGCGTAGGCTGTCGCCCTCCACCCTTTGGATTTATGTCGCGGCCATTGCCGCATCTCATGATGCAGTGAAAGGTAAGTCTATGGGAAGCATGACCTGGTCATCAGGTTCCTGAGGGGAGCGAGGGGGCTAAATCCGCCTCCCTCCCCTCCTGCCCTCTGGGGACCTCTCAGTAGACCTGGGTGCTCTGCAGAGGCCTCCCCTGGAGCCTTTGCAGTCGGTAGAGTTTTTGCCCTGTCCTATGTAGACAGCACTCCTGATTGCATTGGTCTCCATCAGGAGAGTAAGGGACCTGCACGCACTCTCTGTTGACGAAGTGTGCCTGGAGTTCGGGCCGGCTTACTCTCACGTATTCCTGAGACCCCGGCCTGGATATATGCCCAAGGTTCCTACCACTCCCCTCCGGGACCTGGTTGTGAACCTGCAAGCGCTGCCCCTGGAGGAGGCAGACCCAGCCTTGGCACTGCTCTGTCCGGTACGTGCTCTCCGCACCTATGTCGACAGAACGCAGTGTTTCAGGACCTCAGACCAGCTCTTTGTCTGTCATGGGGGGAGCCAGAAGGGAAGGGCTCTCTCAAAGCAACGGCTGTCCCACTGAAAGAGTGGACGCCATCGCTTTGTCTTACCAGCAGCTAGGCCGGCCGTGCCCCCTTGGTGTGACGGTCCATTCCACTCGGAGTGTGGCCTCCTCTTGGGCTCTAGCGCATGGCGCCTCGCTAACAGACATCTGCAGAGCTGCAGGCTGGGCGACACCCAACACCTTCGCCAGATTCTATAATCTGCGAATTGAGCCGGTATCCTCTCACGTACTCGTTCGGCCAGTTCTGGATCCGCTCAGGTGTCTTCGCTTGCTCGCCACTCCACTCCCCGGACTGGATAAGTGCGATATCTCCTCAGTTCTTCCATTGAAGTCTTGAGTCGTCCAGCACCGACGATGCGGGCACCACTGCTGTTGCTCTGGATGCTGGCTAGGTGCCTCCATGCGTACGGTTCCCCTTGGTAACCGTCTCATGTGTATTATCCACTGTAAGCCTCTCTGAGCATGTGTCTTCCCTTGACAAGCCATCTGCCACCCCTGGAGTTGAATTTTAGTAGCCACCTGCGGTTGGTGCTCCAGTGTTTCCATATGCGTTCCTATGTGGCCATATGTGTATTCGTAAGTCCTCCCTTCGGTTGGCAGCTGGTAGCATGTCCCTCCCGGGATATGTTTCCCAGTGTACCTTGGTAGTCCTGTGTCAAAGTGGGATCCCCAAAAAAAAAAAAAAAAAGGTAAGGCTGGGGTCCAGACTTTCGCAGGGCACTGGAAGACAGCTTGAAGATGGCGTGATGGCACAGACCCCCAATCTCCGTCACTTCTGACGTAACTCGAAGTGACTACGAAAGGGAATGTCTCGGTTACGTATGTAACCCTCGTTCCCTGAGTAGGGAACGGAGACGTTACGTCTCCCTGCCACTTCTGCTGTATCGCTGGGTAGACACCGAGTTCAGTCTTGGCTCCTCAGCGAAGACATACTGCGGTTGCGTTCACTTCCTCCTTTTATACTCACGGAGTAGGGCGGAGTACGCTATGCAAATTTCCGCAGCCCCAAGGCATTGCATGCCATTGGCTCGTGTTTAAATACTCGAAGAGGATTGGCTTTCTATGCGAAATCCCCCAATCTCCGTCACTTCTGACGTAACGTCTCCGTTCCCTACTCAGGGAACGAGGGTTACATACGTAACCGAGACGTTTCCTGTGCTAAATTGTTTTGATGAAATAGTTTTGAGTAAACCTTTAAAATATTAGTTGTTTTGAAACCACCTTTTGTACTAAACATCTGCCAATGATAACAGTGCAAATTACAAACATATGCAAGTAGAAGGTAAAGGTAAAAAAGGTAAGGTAAAAAAAAAATGTATGTATGACAAGCATGTTCAAAAATGTGACGTCAGTTTGGGTCAGAGCACGTGTTTTACCAAAAACGTACCAGAATGTATACAATCCATTCCATTAAAAAATACTACACAATTTAATTTATTATAACTTTTTTATTATACACTTAATAAATAAACATTAGCCCCAAAGGTGAATGCATATCAGAATTTAATTTATACCAAATACAACATTGGTAACAAAACTGTGCAGATTTTTAAGTTTCCTTACTGTGTTTTTTTTTCTTTTTTCACAAGGTCTTGAATTTTTTGTGAAATGTAATGTCACAAGCTTCTCCCTCTTCTCCCTCTCTGCCTGGACCATGTTCTGATCCTTCAACCATCCACTGAAGCGTTCTTGAAAAAGGGGATGGTGGGTGGGGTTATAGAAAATACACCTGTATTACCTTTCTGCCTTTTTATGCAGTTTACATTCAGTGTAAGAAGATGTCCAGCATACCTTTTAGGATTCCAAGCTTGCATGGAGTTAAGGGAGGCTTTGCTTCAGTATTTTTGGTTGGGCATTCCCTCCCAGTCACGCTTCTTCCCTTTAACTCCACTGTACTCCAGATGGCTACAGCCAACTCTTTTACAAAGAGTGAGTCGTTTGATGAACAGTTGATCCTTCTCCACACCTCCTCACGCAGCCAGATGTTTTTTCCAATGTGGATCTGAAGAAGTAATATTTTTACACATTATTTAATCATCTCTGCCAAACACAACAGATTAATCCACAACCAAAGCTTGAACTGAAGAATGGGATTTATGCACTGGAGCCTTTTTCAAAAGGTTGATGTGTGAATAGGTGAGAGCTTAAATACTGCCAATAATGGACTTACATTTGTTAGGTGAACAGAAAAAGTGACTCTTAAATGATGATAATTCCGGTATTTAGCACTTTGAGTCTATTTTCTAGTTTGTTTTGAATGAACTAGAGTGGTGGACATTTTGACGATGGGTCCTGTCTCGACTTTTTGACTCTTTTAGAATCGCCTTTGACCACTTCAGAGTGGCTGTCTATGGGCATGCACAATCTTGTCCTTAAAACAACCCTTAACGTTCGTTTTCAAAACTGTGCAACTCACTGAGTGGTTAGTAGTGTTCGTTGATGATTAAAAACAAGTAGCGTAGTTGTCACAGGTCGAGGGGAGGAACGCTTGGATGACCAACCACCCCCCTCTAACTGAGTCACCACTGTGAGGAGCCAACACCACAGGCACACAACAGAGGACCCGGAGACAGAAATAAGTTTCAAAGGAGTAACAATATTTATTAAACCAAGGGTTTCTCACAGTTCAAGATACTCTCGTCGATGCATGATAATGGAGCAGGGGGTTGAAGCTTACTTCTCCTCAGCGGTGCCTCAGACTTCCAGACTCAAGAGTAAGTATGACAGGTAAGGATTCTTCACGGTACAAAGTACTCTCGTTGGTGCACAGTAATGAAGTAGTGGATTAAAAGCTTCCTTCTCCCCAGCGGTGCTGCAGACTTCCAGACTCAGACAGTAAGTATGGCAGGTAAGGATTCTTCACAGTACAGGGTACTCTCGTTGGTGCACGGTAATAAAGCAGTGGATTAAAAGCTTACTTCTCCCCAGTGGTGCTGCAGACTTCCAGACTCAGACAGTAAGTATGGCAGGTAAGGATTATTCACACTACTAGGTACTCTCGTTGGTGCACGGTAATTATGCAGTGGATTAAAAGCTTACTTTTCCCCCAGCGGTGCTGCAGACTTCCAGACTCAGACAGTAAGTATGACAGGTAAGGATTCTTCACAGTACAGGGTACTCTCGTTGGTGCACGGTAATGAAGCAGTGGATTAAAAGCTTACTTTTCCCCAGCGGTGCTGCAGACTTCCAGACTCAGACAGTAAGTATGACAGGTAAGGATTCTTCAAAGTACAGGGTACTCTCGTTGGTGCACGGTAATGAAGCAGTGGATTAAAAGCTTACTTTTTTTTTCCCCAGCGGTGCTGCAGACTTCCAGACTCAGACAGTAAGTATGGCAGGTAAGGATTCTTCACAGTACAGGGTACTCTCGTGGGTGCATGGTAATGAAGCAGTGGATTAAAAGCCTACTTTTCCCCAGCGGTGCTGCAGACTTCCAGACTCAGACAGTAAGTGTGGTGTATTGGGATAATGTGTGTAAATGCTTGATGTGCATTCATTGGTGCCTATGCCTGGTAGAGGGTATTTAAGTCACGTGATGTGATTTGCACCTGTGGGTTGTTATGTACTATGTGTGTGATTTGAACACTAGTAAAGACATTGTTTGAGAGCATTTTTGGTTGTTTTGCCTCGTGAATATATGACATAAGTTGGCGACAAGGATAAAACCTATATGTGAGATGACATAGCGCAAATCGGACTACTAGATGAGTATAAACCAGAAGATGAGTCCTGGTCTGCTTATATTGAACGAGCGGAATTGTTCATGATTGCAAATGACGTGGATGATACAAAGAAAGTGGCGACTTTCCTTAGTGCTGTGGGAGCGTCCACGTATGGATTACTACAGAATCTGGTTCAACCTGCAAAGCCATGAGATAAAACGTTTGAAGAAATTGTGGATATTCTTAAAGGGGTGATGAACTGAGAAATCAAATTTTCCTTGAGCTTTTGACATCTAAGAGGTCATCATATTATAAGAATATCCTGTAAGTTTCAGAACTGAAAACGTCCTTGTTAGTCCAATAAAAGCTTTTATTGACACAGCCTCTAAAAACGACTCGTTTTTAAAAGTGGGGAACTATGACGACAAACAGGATAAAACACCACCCCCACAGAAGATAATCAACGCCAGCTTCACCACGGCAGGTTTAGCCCCGCCCACCGATTCGCGCATTACACACATAAGTATCATACATGTACATGCTTACCTCGTGATGACAAACTGGATCGCTATCGCTACCGAGCAATACAGAATATTGTGCAGTGCTTCATTTCACTGAGGATTGTTTTGTCAACAAGACTGGATTTGCAGACCGATTAAGAGTAAGGAACGGTGCTGTGCCGTCTATATTGGATCTGACAGGAATATTGTGCAAACAACGGACTCTGGTTTGAACATGTATGGGCGAATCCGGTTGCCATTTGACAACATAGGACGTTTTCCCCCACGTACACCGACGGGTGAGTTAAACTCATTATAATATGCAAAACTGTTCTCCACTTGCAGCAGTGGGTGTTTACTTCCAAGTCTTCAGTGCGACACGCCCATAAAAACCGACTGTTTTTTAGGTGGGCTCACAACCAGGGTACAAAATAGCCTATTACTTGTTCATTTTGATGTTTTTGAATGCAAAAACCAAGCGAACGTTATAAGATGGCCTCAGACAACAATATAATAACATTTAAAAAGCCAGTTCATGACCCCTTTAAGGCTCATTTTGAACCAAAGCCGTTGATTATAGCTGAACGTTTCCGATTTCAGCGCAAAAGTCCCATGAAACTGTGTCCCAGTATGTTGCTGAACTGAAACAATGTGCATCTAAATGTGACTTTGGTGCAAGTTTGGATTAGGGATGCACCGATACCGATACCAGTATCGGGTATCGGGCCCGATACCAAGCTCATGTACTTGTACTCGTACTCGTAAAAATACCCCGATACCAAAGACCGATACCTCACGCGACGTAACTGACAGAACTTTCCAGTGCACACAGAGACACCAGATGCAATGTCAGCCTCAGCAGTGTGGAAATATTTTCAAAATCAATGATGACGACCCACGCATGGCAATCTGCACGATTATTTCTGCATTAATATCCAGAGTAGGGCTGCACGTTTTCAAGTTTTTCATTAACCGTTAATACTCGGTTAACCATAGTGTGAGCGCTGCAACGTCGAGATACAGAGTTAATTTTTAAAACCTTTAATAACTGGTTGGACCCCATTTGAAACGAATTAATTTATAGAAATAAAACGCAGTGATAAGTACAGAGCAGTTAAAGTAGGCACATTTCCATCACCATTCAAACTGAAATTGCCAATTGAAAATAGCCTACAGAAACAAGTGCATTTCGCAAAAACTCAGTGTCCGCAAATAAATATTTATGATCATCATCATTATTGTAACATTTTATTAGGCTGCATATGTAGACGCCTTTATCCAAAAAAGGATCAAAGCACAAATAAACACAATATTTTGACGCATATCCAGTGTTTGTGCTTAGTGTGGAGCGTGCACTGATGGCTGCGAGACGCCCATGTGAACACTTGCAGTTTCATTGCAGTTCTTTCAGTGGAAACAACTTAAAATACTCTTTGATTTCTGGTCATACAGAAAATAATAATACATTATTGACAAATACATTTATTTGCGTAAACTCACAATAACAAGAAAACGTTGTGCTTTAACAGCAGGCGCGCTTCATGAATCATGATCTCCGTGAACTGAAGCGCGAGAACTGAAACAGCCGCATTCGAATTTGTTCGTTTTTAATTGGACATTTAAAGCTTTAGCTTTAAATGTCCAATTTAAAACGAACAAATTCGAATCGAAAGCCAATATCTTCTGATGTAATTATGTAGCCTATTAATTATGTATTTCTCTCTAAAGGTGGATCCGGGGATGGAGATTTGTTTTTAGCAGAAACTGATTTAGAAAACAATAGTTTATTAACAAACAATTAATGTCTCGTTATTTTATATTATTTTATTATCAGACACATTTATTTATATCTTATAAATCATCTATAAATCTCCTTTCTGTAGGCTAGTTACGGCTCTACTCATTCATTACTGCGGGAAAATATCATTTCCAGGTTCTAATTTGGCCTCAGAAAACCACTAAAATCTTTTTTTTTTCATATTCATTTGCCAAATATTTTAAATGTTTAAATGGGCAAAAAAATCAAACAAATATCTGAAAATTCGTCGATATGTATAGCCTATCCTATATATTTTTGCGCAGCATTTGACGTAGTCCTACAGTTCAAATGAACATTTTGGTGTTCAACTTTGCGTTTTACAAAATAACCATTCATTTTTCGTTTTGCAATTAGGCCTATGGATTAAATAAGGGGAGACGAATGAACACAAAACAAGTACACTGACCGTTTGGACATAATACGAGGCAGAGTTCTTTTTTTTTTTAAATCATAAAAGATTAAGGAATAGCCTACTAGACAAAACCTCAAAGAAATGCCAAAATCAAGACCTCGGAGCAGAAATGAGGGAGAAAACACAAAGAAACTCTGTGTCTTTGCCTGCCATTAATGCTTGGATGACACACGACGTCTCCTCACATAAATAATAATAGGCTAATGTTTAGTGCGGTGGTTGTGATATAGACCGTTGCCATTATTTTTGGAATGACTTATTGCGAAAGAAAAAAAATGCTTTAGTCGCATAACATCTTTAATAGAAACGCTGTCATTTCACAATATTTTTTTATCGACATTCAGAAGAAAAAAAACGCAAACGTTTTGTGCAAATGTATTGACGCCACAATTTTAAACGGTTAATCGGCTAACCGGTTTTAACCATTAACACCCCTAATCGAGAGGAGGTACAAAAGCCAGTATAATACAAGTAACTTGATAAAACATCTGAAATTTAAATACAAAAGTGAGCACGGTGAATTTGCCACTAGCAGTAGCACTAGCACTCTGCAACAAACTTTGCAGCAAACCTTTTCAGGCAAGAGAAAATGTCAAAAGATAACCCAAGAGCAATAAAAATAACAGAAATGCTTACCCAATTCATTGTTCTTGACAATAAACCACTCTAAATTTATTGGTTAAAGTTTGTTGTTAAAAAAATAAAGATGCTTATATGTTCATTAGTCTCATTGTGTTGTTCTTAGAAAATCAGGCATCGGTATCGGTATCGGCGAGTACCAGGAAAAAAATATCGGTACTCGTACTCGATCCTTAAAAGTGGTATCGGTGCATCCCTAGTTTGGATGA